>JADDOH010012956.1:0-19912 GCA_016648135.1 Agrypnia vestita
TCTAATGATTCATGACCGCTGGGCTGCCGGCCGCGAAATGATTTTATTTGGTCGAAACTGACATCCGACGTATTCTACACCAACCGCTAGCCAGGATTTAAGTGCTTGTTCAGACACAGCGGGAACCGCGCAGTTTCATAATCGCGTGGGATCTGCGCGGGTCTTATTTATGTAGGTTTGTATGCGATCGTTCAGACACAACCGCGCGGTTAGTCAAACCGCGCGGTGCTCGCCACCAAACCGCTAGAAAATAGACTCGCGCGGCGTCCGCGCGATCCTATTACTATGGAGCCTTTCGAGAGCGTTCAGTTGCGTTGCGGGCACCGCGCGTTTCCATGTGACAACAGGAGCAAACGTGGATTATATTCTCTTTTCTATGGTTATGGATCGCTTTGACACTGAACTTTTTATTGATGAAGTTCAGAAAAGATCTGCAATATGGAATCTTCAGTGTGATATGTCATAATATGCCAAGAACCAAGCTTGGCAGGAGTTGGTGGAGATATATGGAAATGGTGAAGACACGTTGGAAAAAAAGAGTATTTTAGGTAAGTAGATATTTATTCACCAAAAATGAATTAACAGAATGATAGTTTTGTGTCTTGCCATGGAACACGGCCGTCGTTCACAAAGTAATGAGCGAATATATCTCTGATATTCAAAGATGGAGAACGGCACCGGAGCTGTCAAACTGACGTTTATTTTCGAGCGCACAAATGCATGGGATTTGCAATCGCACGATTCCCGCCTGTCTGGACAAGCACTAAACCTCTAATAAATTTAACCAGTTTTGACAGTTGAAGAGCGTGTGTGCCGGTGTCATTTTCTTTTGAGAACTGACATTCTTTTGTCGTGCGGTATCCGAATCCGACGCAGACGCATCAATTCACATAAGCCTTTCGGAATAGACAGATCGATCTGCTCCGGATTCGACGAAGCCGGGAGGATTGGAGATTGGATACGCACTCGATATACTAGGAAAAGGCTGTAAGTACAATCTGTCAGCTGTGGACGTAGCTAGCTTGGTGTACTTATATTTCGGATGTCAGGATCGATCACTATCGGCGGAGATTGGGGAGGAGAATATTTCTTTCCTAATCCCGACCCGCGTGCGGTGGTGGCGATTCCGTCCGTCATCGTACATCTATAATTAAAGAGGTAAACGTGAGCATTGATTTTTTTTCGTATGGGTTACATGTACACTGCATCAGGAGTGGCATTGCGGACTCCAAGAATTCTTTAGTAAATATATAAAACGGGGACCATATTCACCATACGCAAAAGTATGTGTTATTGGAGAATCAAAGTAAAAGCTAGACCGTGTTACATTTTTCGAGTACATTAAAATTTTAACGAACACAGATACTGAATTTTATTCCCAGAGGGATCATCATTAATTAAGATAAATTGTAGATGTAGATACATAAGTCTCATTCACCAGCGGCGACATCTGTAAGCTGTTTCATGGGATGACAAAATAAAAAAAAAACATAGGTGGCATTAGCATACTGGTTACGAAAATTCAAAACATGGTGGAAATATACCATGTATACAATTTACAAAAAAATGATAGATGTGTTGGCGATCTTGGGTGGAATTGCTGAACATTATATTGAGGAAAAAAAACCTCACTTAAGCCAGCCATACGATAGGTCGTAATCCCTATAAATACACACAAGACTTCCATGCCTACTTTCTTATACAAATAGCTTCGTCTCTATAATTTATCTTAATTAGACCGAGAGAATTACCAGTGCGGAGATTCTGAGATTCTTACCTAACAAACGTACATTAGGAAAAGATTGAGAGAAGAAGATACAGAGAAAGATCCAGAAGAAGTTCATCTATTAAATTATAGAAAAGAGGAATGCAGCTACTCACAGAGAATAGTTTAATGCAATGGCTAGATGCGTAGACAATTGTTAGCGAGCATTTCACCGATAAGAAGACAGTTCTTTATTATGAAAAAAGAAGAAGAAGAAAAAATTACTCATAAGATAGAGTGTTGTCATTTGCTTCATAAATTTCAGTGGTGGAACGTGAGTTGATTAATCAAATCTTCACGTTCAGTATAAAATTAGCAATTCAGCACAATATCAGGCAAAGACGTCAAACTAATGGACCAGATCTCTTCGAAAATTCTGCATCCATGATTATGAATGAATATGAATAGCCGCGAAAGCCTGAGAAATATAAATCGCTTTCGGCCGGTCGTAAAACGATTAACGTATTGTGAAATTAAACTAATAAATAATTTAACAGCGAGTAACGTGTGACAGCCATGTCTTTCGTTATTGGATAATATGAATGAGTATTTATTCCGTTATTAGTAACTAATATAACCAATAAAAATATGTCGTATGATGAAAAAAACAAGACGCATGCTGTACTACTTCTGTATGGAATACACTTTTGTTTCGATCTATTCAAATATTATCTGAATTTCATTTTAAGTTCAGATGGTATTCTTTTGTTTGGTGGAAAATAAAAAGACGGCTACGTAACGTCAAAACCTATCTACAAATTGTCAATTTTTCTGAAAGAAGAAAAACGACTATATATCTCTGGCAGTAGACACACAAAGTAATTTGTAACTATCGCATTATAAAAAGTAGATTGCTTAAAAAAACGGAATAATACATGTGTTAATCAATTAATAAAAGGGACTATATATAAGGTCGAAAAAATGACGCCAGTGTACAGAGTGGAGATCTGTTGATTCGAATCCCGATAACAGTTAAAGTATTTTTTCGTTGATTTAATTTTTCCGTATGTCTTTTATAATTGAGTAATAAATTTCTTTAGGCAAACAAGTGTTTTTTAGGATCGATGACCAGATTTAGCTATCTGTAAGTAATAACTAAATTAAATTTTAACATGCTATTTTTTCTACTAAATAGACCAAAAACATTAAAGCAAGTTGTATTGATCAATGCATTGTGTACATTTTTAAACTTTGATACAACCGTGTGATACATTTTTGGTTATTTCACATTCTGTAGTTTTTGGAATTTTTTTTTATCGAATAAAACCGTTCATTCAAAAATGCATTTGTTATTAGTTATTAAGCCACGAAACATTTATTTTACTTTTTTCGTCGAATGTTATTAACACTTCATTAAAGTAATAAAGAATTATAGCAAAATTGTATTAGCTGAAATAGCTAATATAATTCTTAATATCAGAAATTCTTAATATAAGAAAATGCGTTGCGCCATGAATCTATACTAATTATAAAGAGGTAAAGTTTGTATGTATGGGGTAATCTCCGAAACTACTTATCCGATTTCAAAAATTTTTTCACCAATATTTAGAATAGACTTTCAGAGTAAATATAAACTATATATTATTCAGTAAATATAAAAGGGCTCTTCACGGTGACCTATTTTACAACTAAAGTCGACGAAATAATGGTCGAGCGATGCATATTTTACAAACGCTGCCTTAACAGTAAGAGATATTTAAATACTTTCTGTGGGAAAGTTGTAGAACTCAAAAAGTTCTATAAAAAATGTGCGACGATCAATATGTTAGGGTTCATACACAAATTGATAAAATATGACTAAAATTTACTAAAAATGCGAAACCACGCGGGCACAGCTATGATTATTAAGCTAAATAAAGACTTAGTTAATATAAAAATTATGAGATATTTGTCTTAACTCTCGGTTTTATCTTCTATGATTTATGATTTCATTTACCTTGTATTTCAACCTTTAATATCAAGGTCAATCAATTTTTGTCATAACACTGTTATGCAGTTGGTAGGTATGCAGGCGCTGAGCAATAAATATATCTATTATAAATTGAGTTATAAATAATAAAACTGAAATGAAATATGCTCACACAGTTATCAGTAATAAAGATATTATATGATATATAATACCCTTATCCACAAACCTCTTATAAAATGAAGCCCCCGAAAAAACATATTTTACATGCGTTAAAATAATATTGCGCCTACCTACGCAGCATTAAAATAAATTAGTCTGTAGGTCGTACAAAAATTTGCAATACAGGAATGAAAAAACAACAGAAGAAGCAACAAAAAGAACCAGAACGGCAAGAAATAAAGTGAATGAAATGGTATAAAAATATGAAGAATTGAAATGACAAATAAAGAGGAAAATGAGCTTGAGAAATGAGAATCATTCCTTTAATACATCGTAAAGCTTCCATATTAGATATAGTATTTACGTTAAGCCTGTTTTAGCGTATAAACGTTCGTCTTATGTACAAAGTACCTACGCCAACCCACGAGAAATTTTTTATTTCCTTTATGAAATATTGAGAACGCAGGAATTTCATATTAATTCATTTATCCCAGACAAAAATATAATTGAAATACAAATGTAGAAAATAAGACAAAAAATAATGTTTTTAAATACTATATTCAATCATCCATATACAGGATGTCTCGTAATTAATAGCAAAAACTTCGGGGAGTCTTTTTCACTGAATTTTGAAAAGAAAATATTTTTTACACCTTGGGTGAAATGTACAGTGTCCGTTGACAAAAATGTCGACAGACTGTTGACAGGAATGTCGACAGACTGTTGAAAGAAATGTCGACAGACTGTCTACTACATCACGAATTTCACGGGGAGGCTTTCCAATCAATCTTTTCCACCAGTGCAGTGGCGTACAGAGTACATAAATTAATTTCACCGACTACCCAAGAGTATAATATATCTCTCATCTCTCATCTCATTTCATCTTCTTCCCCTTGTCCTATTCGGGTCGGGGATACGTTGCATGGACAAGACGCCCATATATATGTATAATATATATTTTATATATACCATGGCAATTATGTCTAATATATTTCAAAGACGGTTTACGTATAATTTAATCTGGAATTAAACCTATTTCAATTTTATGTTTCTTTTCACTGTGCAAGAGAAATTGACGATCAATTAAAAAAAAATGTTGTCGTCGAGATTAAATACATTCATATTGCATATAAATTTTACAAAAACTTACACTTTACCTTTTTTTACATATTAGCATATAAACAGAAAATGGATTATTACTGAATTTATAGTATTAACAGTAATTAATGAACTCAATAATTCAAATAAAAGTCAAGATGTCAAAGCAAATTGACAGTTGGAATATACACGAAACATTTAGTATGTCAGTAAATATGGAATCAGTAACAGCGTCGTTTCTGTGATTCGCGCGATTCTCACCAAAAATTAGACGTTTCGAAGAAACTCGCTATAACACGCAAAATTTACTTGCCAGCTACAAAAAACTCTGTTCTGTTCTGTCTGAAAATATTCTGGTCTCTTGAGTAAAATAGGAGAAGCATTGATATGAAGATGCATACGGAAGCAGTCGAAAATTAAGAAAGCTGTAAAACTCTAGCCGTGATAAATTTCAATTGTCTTTTTCGTAAGATAATGATAATATGATAAAATTAAAACTATTATAATAATAATAAGTGCATTCATTACTATATCGCTTATGATATTGGTATTAATCGTTAATCAAAATATTTAATTCTCTATGTAACAATGTCCGTCACTAACCGTCAAATAATAACATACGCACATCACTAACGTCACGGTAACCAGGACGCTACGCTACTCTAGAAAGCGCTGTTCTCGTAGTCTTAAGTGGCAGCCGAGATAATAATATAAGCGTGTCATATTTGACGGGTTATAAGTAGTTTAATCAATATTGGTTTTCCAGAATCTTAAGTAAGCACATCTTATTTGATTGTATGCGATGCACGCCCCGTTTTCTGCCGATGATTTAAAAATGCAATTTAGAATTATTTTTTTAGATTTTAAAAATGCGACAGCCCTAGACAAACAAAAACTGGTTTGAGAGGTGTTGCGGGGGATGAATATGAGGGTAGGAAAGCCAGCGAGCGGAACCCTTTGTAGCTTACCTTGTAAACATCGTAATGCGAAATGATGGAGTCGCAACACGTGTACAGGTCGTTGAGAAGCTCCACAACCTGCGAACAATATTAATTAATTCATCATTTATACAAGTATACAATACTTAGAACTAATTACAAAAGGCGTGTAGAAACACCCGACATACAACATACATTAAATAAAAGCCATTACATCGAATGATTTTTTGTGAAAGGTCACAACTTTTAATCTACAATTTCGCATTTATTCAGATTCCTTACTAAAAACCACTTTATTTTATTTTAAATATTTTAGATAAACACTTATGTAATATTTATTTGGGGGTTTTTAGGTTGAGGTTAGACGTACTTTGGAGAAACTGCTTTTAGGTCACCACCCGTCCTGTGACGGGAAAGATCCAAATGCGTAGAATGTTTGATGATTTTATTATCTCGATAAAACAAGTATAAGTTATACATGAGTACGATTACAAAAACAATGATAGATACTCGAAGGGCGATAGCCTCCGGCCTCCGCCGGGGGCCCTGGAAGACAGACATGCCCGTATAGGGCGTGGGCTGCTTTTTATATGATTTTTGAACAAAGAGGTTCCTTGAAGTGTAGCTGTGTGTGTAGAGAAATCGTCGGAAATGCGTCGGCAATGACCTGTAGGCCGTTCGTGTACCTTGCTCGTGCCTCGATCTGCTTATGCGGCATTCTTGCCACGTATGTGTGTGTGTGGCCTAGATTGGTGGTTTATGAATTGTGGTATGAAATTCCTCATTTACTACAATGGATATTCACTCCACCAAAATAAGAATACGCTTAAATTATGAAAAATAAATAATAGCTACATAGGTATCACATGCATTTCTTTTTCTCTCCTTTAAAATTACAAAAAATATGGATCCACCCTTTTACCCAGAATTGTGTATTTAGCTAGGGGTCGATTGCTTGCTGCTACGCCCTGCGGGCCGCCGTCTGGGCTGCTTCGGGGGCGATAGTAGCCACCGCGCGGATATTGATGGCCATTATACGGCCTTTGCTGTTTGCTTGCTGCTTGTCGGCCATTGGTGTCATTATATGAATATTTTAGGAACGCACACGCATGAAAGATGTTCATTTTTTTAAGCGACAAACAGGCAATTGTTTACTCAGACGCGTATTTTATTTTATTTTTATCTACATAAAATTTCCCGATAAGCAAATTTATTTTGATAAGAACATTACCTACTTAAATTCCCCAACAGATTAAAATTAATTTAAAATATATTTTTAGTCATATTTTATCAATCTTATCTAGAGAATTTTTTTAAACATCCTGCCGAATAACATAAAAAAGATTCTTCTTCTTTTGGTGTCATGTCAGGTCCCCCCAACATTGACTATCACCCGAGAGAAAGCGTCCCAGTCGCGTATATTGCGGAGCCAGGAAATTTGTCTCCTTCCAACACCTCTACGACCCTCTATCTTGCCCATAAGAATCAGGTGGAGCAATTCATATTTTTCTCCTCTGAGCACATGACCCAAATACGATACCTTTCGGATTTTGATATTTGTCAGCAACTCTCTATTCACTCTAGCTCTTTGAAGAACTCTTGTGTTGCTGACCATATCCGTCCAGGGTATCCGGAGCATTCTCCGATGTATCCACATTTCGAAAGCCTCCAGCCGGTTCATGCTACTCACTTTGAGGGTCCACGATTCCACTCCGTACAGCAGGACTGACCATATATAACATTTGACCAGTCGCTGTCGAAGTTTCAGGTTAAGATTGTCATCGCAGAATATCTGTCTCATTTTGTTAAAAGCAGCTCGCGATGCTTCAATTCTGCATTTGACTTCGGTTTCTGGGTCGAGGTCTTCCGCTAGGATACTTCCAAGGTATTTAAACTTTGTCACTCTCTCTATACCAGCCCCATTCAATGTGAGGCGTGCTCCCGTGTGATCTTGCCTACTAAACACCATGAACTTTGTTTTACTCACGTTCATGTTAAGACCCAGTCTCACACCAGCCTCATTAATTCTGTTTACGAGTGTTTGTAAGTCTTCCATACTATCTGCCAGAATGACTGTATCATCCGCATACCTGATTTTATTGACGTGTACACCGTTAACCTTGACCCCCAGTTCTATGTCATGCAAAGCCTCCTTGAATACTAGATCGGAGTATAAATTGAATAACATAGGTGACAATATACACCCTTGTCGAACTCCACGTTTGATTGGTATAGACTTTGTTGAGCTAGTTTCCAACTTGATGACAGCTTCCTGGTTCCAATATAGGTTTTTAATAATGTTAATGTCTTTGTCATCAATACCACGCTCTTGGAGCATCTTGATGAGGT
Organism: Agrypnia vestita; assembly: GCA_016648135.1. Lineage (NCBI taxonomy): Eukaryota > Metazoa > Arthropoda > Insecta > Trichoptera > Phryganeidae > Agrypnia > Agrypnia vestita. Next base: position 8,219 of record JADDOH010012956.1, read on the forward strand.
CCGCGTGTTTCACTCTATCAAACGCCTTTTCATAATCAATGAAACACGCAAAAACGTCTTTTTGTTGGTCGCGGCATTTCTGCAGTAGCACATCTATTGCCAGTTACGCTTCTCGTGTTCCAAAACCACTCCTGAAGCCAAACTGGGAGTTATCCAAATCACATTCACATTTTAATCTTATTCGTGAATGTATAATCTTTAAAAATATTTTTAACACATGACTCATAAGGCTGATCAGACGATAATCCCCGCATTTTTTGGGGTATGGTTTCTTAGGGAGAGTGATGAATGTAGATTTAAGCCAATCTTGGGGGATAACCCCCGTGTCATAAATAATATTAAACAGCTTTAACAAGTACTCAATATTTTTGTCGTCAATTAATTTCAAAATTTCGGTAGGTATTTCGTCCGGTCCACAGGCTTTTTTATTTTTACTGTTAGAAATAGCATAGAGGATTTCAGATTTCATTATTGCTGGTCCAGATTGTAATGCATTCAAACAGATTTCAGGTCTGTTATCGTCAAAAAGTGTACTTATATAGTTTTTCCACGTCTAAGTAATATCAGAGTCATTTAAGATCAGATTATTAGACTCATCCGTTAGACATGCGGGTGTTCGTTTTTTATTCAGGCCAGACAGTTGTTTTACCTTTTTATGTAAGTTGAACGCATCGTGCATTTCGTTTAGTTTCGCTAGTTCTTCGCATTGCTGTTTAACCCATTCCTCTTTTGCTTTTCTAATTTTTTGTTTGACTAATCTTTGGATAACTCTATATTTATTCGGATCATTCATAGCTTTTCTTCTCTGCTCCATCAACTCTAGAATTTCATCAGTCATCCAGCTCTTCTTTCGAACCATTTGATTGCCTTTTAGTTGATCATTACAAATATTAATGATCAACTAAAAGGCTTAAAAGATTACAGACGAAAAATGCCTACAAAAGCAATCGCGGAAAAACCGCACATAAAATTAAATTAATTTAGCATACTCCTCTTCTTAACACAAGTGCTCGCTTCTGTAGAAGAGATTATTACAACTTCTACATTGAAGTTATAATATAAATAAAAATGTGATTGTTTGTATATTGTATTAAAACGAGGTGGTGAATCTACGGAATACTGACAACAATACACGGCGTCACGCGTTAAAAGGTTAGTCATCCGTGACCGTAAACTCTCGAATATTAAGCACGCAACGTAGGGTCAGTCATCTGTGATTGTATTCTATCGAAGATTCCAATATATTCCTTTGCCCACTAAAACACTAGAACGTTCTACAAGCCTCTCGTAATATCTAGAATAAATATATCTTAGAAATTTATCTATACCGGCGTCACGCAACGCGGGGTCAATACATTCATTCGTGACAGGAACAAGTCCGACATCTCAGCATTAGGTCCAGTGTGATCAGTGATTCCTGACGGTTATATTACAACACGCGATACCAATATAATATAATTATTATAAACACCAGGGATAAAATTTTCAACGCGCGAACACTGCACGGAGTTTACTGGAACGTGATCAAATCAATAAGAACAGCGTTAATTAGTGCGAATTAAGAAACAGTACAATAATAAGTGCGTGAAATATTTTGGAGGCATTCAGTGACTAAAAATTAAGAACGGTACCACAATTTAATTCGTGTCCGGTGACTTTCTTTGGTAATAAATTAATCTTTAAATTAATTTACAGTATTTTCATTTATCTCTCAAAGCCACGTTCCGTTACAATTATGGAATGCAATCCTGGTCCCGCGAGATGTCAAGGCATTTTAGGAGATTTATTATAATTTGTATTGTGCTGACCCTAACATTGATGCTGATATTCTTGCAGACACCCTATCTTCGTTCAAAAACTCACTCATACACAACATCCATTTTCTAAACGATGACATGAACCTATAGATCCATTAAATCAATCATTAATTAAACACTAATCGCACTACACTCAAACACAAAATAAATAATATACATAAATGTACATGTAAAATATAATTAATTGCAAAAATACATGTTACTGGAGCGTGCCGAAGACACTTGGGCTATTGTTATTATATATATAGATAAATATAGGTATATATAATCTATATATATATATAGAATAACCCCCAACTATATATATATAAATATATATATATATAGATCTATATATATATATATATATATATATATATATATACTAATATATATAATTGGGCTTGTTATATATATATATATAGAATTGGGATAATGGGCAGAACCAAAAAATCGGACGAGATTATCGGAATTGATCAGCATTTTTTGTGTTTTATATGTTTGATTGTGTATGTCTATTGAACTTTTAGTAAATAATTAAAAATTATGTTACCATTCAAATAATGAAAATTGCTTTGAATAATATTTGCTGTATTTTATCAACCTAACATAGTAATAAAAACTATTACTAACTTGGAAAAATATCTACAAAAACTTTAATGCATTGATTAATAATGAACATCTTATTAAAATTGCTGATACAAAAATGCAAGGCATTGTCATTTATTATTCATTCTTATTATTCATTATTATTCATTCATTCACATATTAATTCATTCAGTCGCATATTCAGCTCTATAAACAAAAAAAAAACACAAAAGTATTCGGGATCCCGATCCATGGGAATCCCGCGGGATTGGAAATTCTAATCTAGAGGGATCCCGAAAGGGCAATCCCGACTCGGGATTGCATTCCCTAGTTACAATGCGTATTAAGAATTCCTTTAAAATAACAAATGTAAATAATATTTTAAATATGCCTTTTCTGATCCTCCATTTTCCTAATTTTATCGTTAAATGTTTACAAGTATACAAATGTTGATAGGTTGTACAGAAAACTGGCCGTGGCCGCGCAGCGACCACCTTTAGCCGCTGTGACACCCAAGGGAATTAGCGGTAAGTAGGGAATGCAAATCCGTTCTGTTTTAAAATCCGGATTTTAAAGAACGGATCTTGTTCCAATTCGGATTTTATGGATTAAAATAAAAGTACATGAAAATCGAATCAAATGATTTTTTTTTATTATTTGGAATTATTCAAACTATTATAATAAAATACCGTAAATATGGTGTTATTCTTATTAAAACAATCGGTCTGTGACTCGCGTGCTCAGTAATGTTAATAAAATAATCAACAAGTACAAATTAAAAGAAACTCTGGACAAAAATAAATACAAATAGACTCCTTGTCAAATTATTAAACCTAGACAAAAGTAACAAAACAATTTAACTTCACTTAAGTCAACATAAAACAACGTAAAAAAAACTACGCCATTTTTTGAGGCATAAAATGTGACCTCAAAAATAATAAGGCATCTAAAGTGCTGTCGTTTAACCTGCTGCGAATTTGGTTGCGCATAATTCCTGCTGCGGAAAAAGCACGCTCTGATTCAACACTTGTAGCTTGTAACCTCCAGAGCCGATAGACTCGACACTCGCGAGACGCGCGAACAGCAAACTCGCTCGTTTCGATTTTTTTGTTAAAATTTCTTAGTATTCAAATAATCCGGATTCGATTTTCAAATCCGGATTTGGAGGTCTAGTAAAAATGTGCGGATATCCGGAATTTTCGGATTACGGATAATCCGGATTGCATTCCCTAGGGCAGATTGCTCGCTGTTCACTTTTGTTCTCGGCGAAGCGTGCCACGTGCCTCGTGTATTACCTGACACCTTCGTCAGTACATCCGTTACTGTTGTTTGTCTGGCTCCAACTGTTAATAACCCGCACTAATGACGTCTAGCTTTATAAGCAGCAAGCTATTTAATTTCATTAAATCATGTGTAATTCCATCTATAATCCTATGAACATAATAACATTATAATATGTTAACATGGTGAAGCAACATTGTGATTATTCTGTAAGTATACAGGTTGTCTCGTAGCTTCCCGATGGCAATACAATTAATTTATTTTATAAAATCGGTTTTACTATTCAAGAAATTTGTTTAACAATTTTAATACAATAAAATTATATATAAAAAAAGTGACTCTTTAGTTTTGCGGTTAACAACATAAAGTAGAAAATAATATTAAATATAAAATGAAAATAACGTTTTCTCGCAGCTAGAATAGTTATTTTTGTAACTCATTCATCATATTCGATACAGTTATCGTCATCTATGGTTGAAAATTTGTCATTCCCATGAAATATTTTAATAGATCTCGCCGCTGGTAAATGAGACTTCCATAAACTTTTTACTACAGTACGAAGTAATATTCTTTTTACAGTGTATGTGCATTATATTCATCCGAATTTTTATCATATACACAAGAATACGCCTGAAAATTATTTTCAATTTCTAACTCCTTTTGTACACCAGTTTATATTCACAGTATTTTTATTAGTATATTCTAAGAAAACAATTATAGGGTGATTAGTAACCAGTAATTGTGTTTTTAGAAAATAATATTTTGCTGAATTAAGCGCTGGTAAACAACAGATAGACCTCTTTCCATTTAAGAAAGACAATCGAATTAATGTGTGTAAGCCGTGCGTACGTCGCACATTGTTTCGTTGTGTTGGTGTTTACGTACGCACAGCTTACACATACAAATTCGATTGTCTTTTTCGAATGGAAAGAGGTAAACCCTCCTGGACTCCTACTCCTTGACATTTAATTTTCTATCTAAGACGACAAATCTGATACAAGCACATTGTATGTAATTCAAACGTTCATATTCAAAAGTTTTCTTCATTCAATTTTGTATGGAAAATATTCGTCTAAAAAACAACTAAGATATTGACAGTTACAGAGATAAGGACATCGAGGTTTACATTTTTTTTCGATATTTCTGACTTATTTTGTGAAACATGTTGGACTAGCATTGCAGTAACATTTATGGAATATTGAAAATTCATTCACTTTAATACAAGTCAAATAAAATGACAACAAAATATTTTTCATGTAATATGATTTCTGCAAGATTTGAATCATTTTATTTGATTTTTTTTTCGATTTCAATTTCGCTACTTTATTGCTTTTTTTTTGATAGTGGTAGGGCGCCCACTACACGCATCGTTTTTGGACCAATAAGGGTTGAAACATACTACTAAAACGCGACGCGACGTGACGTGTCGACACCTGATGCGAATCGTGCACATATACAACACACCACGTGATGCTACAACATGCTTTGCTAGTATCATAGAAGGACAGAAGTGTATTAACGTGGCCATGGATTTACTATTTAAAGATGGGCTAGATGAAGAAGATTTATTGCGGATTTCAGGGATATATTTTATACAGAAACAGTTGAATAAAAAAATTGCTTCTTTGATACCGTTTGGTTATTATCAGCATTCAGTAGGTACACAGTCTCGCTTCATTATTATACATATTGTACGCTGCGTATTGTCACGACATGTTAGAGTTACAGAGGGAATTGCGCTCTGTCAGAACCTCTCGAAATATGTCGAAGACAACATGAAACACTCTGGAATCGTCTAGGGCACTCTCGTAAACACTTGAAGGGTCGAGTGAATACTAGAAATGGGAATCAAGTCCTCGAGCATTTGAGAAACCAGTATGTTTTATATAAAAAGACGAAGCGGGTGGCGCGGAGGAATTGATTGTTTTGACGTTTGACGTGCGACATAGATATCAGATATAGATGTAGACCAGCGACAAAATATGAAGCGGAGTACCTTACTAACGTTTGAAAATGAGTGCAGCCACCTACATGCGTATTGACGTGAATTTTTTTGCGAATATGTGTGGAAACATTCTAGTAAGCGACAGTAAAGTTTTCCACTGACGAGTGATGAATTTTGAAATAGTGTGAATTAAAGAATAGTGCTCAAATTAAATTCGTGATCAGTGACTTTTTGGTAAAATAATAAAAACTTTAATTTGTTTTGGTGTTTCATTTGCCTCGTCCTGTGACGATATATTTAGTGGAAAGCCATTTTGGTCCGTAAATTATTCCAGATTCTAATTAGCTGGCACTGCGTTGTACCATTAATTATCGAAAGTCTTATTCTAGACTGAGCTTCAGTTTAAGAGAGATTTATGATTTCGTAGTTCGTTTTCCATACAACCACTGTTTGTAGGCAAAATGTAGTCATTGCTTATACAGGACACTGTATATAATAATAATTATTATTAATGTTTATTTAAACAAGTAAGTTCTAAGAACACACTTACTGAATTTTGTCCCCAGAGGGATTATTAATCAATTAAGAATAAATTACAGAAGTGTCACGTGTGTATGAGAAATGTGGATGGAAGCCTCTTATACGATGGCTCAGGACTTACAACCTATATGAGCTGGCTCAAGTGATCACTCTCAACGTTCATCAATTCCATTGTAAGAACATCCACACATTATGAAATTTTGAAAGTTCTATATATATGTTCGAAATAAGAACCTTTCATACATTATAATGATCTCTGCTAGAGACATCTGTTGATTTTTGATAAATTTATTATTAACAAGTTAGTATATACAGCTATCATAAGTTTATTTCATTATATTGAAATCATCATGCATAATTACTAAATATTATTAATAAAGGATAAATTATATTTTATATATGTATATAAAATATATAAAAAAAAAATTATCCTTGATTAATAATATTTAGTTTATCAACGCATTTTTGGGTTGTGTGTGTGCAATGCAAGTATGCAAATTTAATTAATATTTTATTTATATATAAAAATTTATAGCAAATAATAGCTACTGATACACTACGTATTGTACATTGTGCTGTGTGTTGTACACGATCCTGTTAGTGTATTAAAAAGTGCACAGTTATGAAGCATGGGCTCAACAAAAATACGATTTCAATATTTCATATAAATAAAAATAACTATATGCTTACTAATTATAAGCATCATTCAGAATGTTTTGCCTATTATACAGGATGTAACAGAGCTAGTTTAAAATACTTTACAGGTGGATTTCTGCCTTGATTACGAGTCGAAAATATTCAAGCAACCATGACTAATATCTATTGTTACGGAGTTATGCAATATCAAAGTTTGCTTTTTTTGGAATGTTTCCCGATTGGAATTGGAAGGTTTTTATATATTTTTTTACTTGTATTAAAGGGTATGAATTTTTCATATAAGTCATAGATATAAGTTTCTGTAATGATAGTCCACGTTTTGCAAAAAATAAGGCAGAAGTATTGAAAAAAAATGCAAATTTTGATGTCGCATAACTCCATAATTATTGATATTAGATCATGGTTGCTTGAACGTTTTATAATATAATCAAGACAGGAATTCACCTGTAAAGTATTATGAACTAGTTCTGTTACACCCTGTATGTATATATGTACATATATAATTAATCTGGATCCAGATCTCCAAGAGGACTAAGCGACTAAGGTTTAAACATTGTTTATTTAAAAATGTTCTCATTAAGGCTGATAATGGACCCTGCAGTGGGATCCGAAACGTAGGCCAGAGAGATCAGATATACCCGACAAAATATCCCAGAAAACTACACAATAATATTGTATATTTATTAGGTATAATCTGAAACTTTTGGCCTATAATTTAAATGATAGCTTGTTATTTTTGATTTCTTGATATATTGAAACCCACACAAATCCAATGTATATCTGTTTATTTGAACCTTTTATAATAAACTAGATTTTGACCGTGTTATATGTTTTGTTCGGATGATTCGGAGCTGTAGAAATGTATATCTGTTTATTTGAACCTTTTATAATAAACTAGATTTTGACCGTGTTATATGTTTTGTTCGGATGATTCGGAGCTGTAGAAAGAAAAAACGGTTTCAAAGAAAAGATGAAAAAGTGAAAAGATGAAATCGTATAAGAGACTTCAATACACGTTCCTCATATTGTGTAAAAAAACAGGAAAATTTTATTATTGAAATTTCTGAACTAAAAATTGACTGAATTCCGTTTGAAAAAATGAGCCTTCAGAGCAAAAAGATCACACATCCTCTAATTTTTTCATATTTTCGAATTTCAAAGGAAATGTGTATTCAACGTAATGTATCACGTTTTTTACAATTATCTAAGGTTTAAAAAGCGATAGATACAATTCGTTTTCTATATTCAATAATAAAAATAAAACTGTAAACGTAAAAGATGTCAATATTCGTATACCGACCGTAAATTTTTCCTTAGCTAGTTTTTTCTGGTAGGGAAATCTCTGTGATAGTTTAGTTAATAAAAAGCCACCTTGGGCTTTCTCTTTGTTGTCTGCCTAGTCTGGATACATGAATATACATGAAAAAAACTATTTTGATAGTTCAAAAAAGTAATAATTTTTTATTGAATACGCCTTTCCTAATAAAATAAAATTGAAGGCACGTTTCGCTACGGTTTTAGCGACATGAAAGTAAACTTGCCTTTATAGGCAATTTTACTGACTATCAAATGTATACAAATCTTGTATCAATCTTAAAGGGCATCATAAAGTGGAGGCTGTGAACAGATACATACGATAAAAAGGAAATAAATATGTATATAGAGAGAGCCAAAAAAAGTACACACACTTCAACAAAAAAAAGTAACCCATAAAAACCAAGTTTTTACAATACTCCCTTTCTCATTCTCGGGTTTCGTGTCTACCATATGCGTCGGAATCTCCATACAACTTGTAGTTGTATGAAAAAACCATTAAAAATTTGAAAAATCCAAAATTATACTATAATAATTATTATTCTTTAACGAAAATTTGATAGATCTTCTTGATCGTCGCCACGAGTCTGCTTGCAAAGTTTCAGCTCGATTGGATAACGGGAAAAGGGTTAAAAATCGATCCAAACTTTTTTCGTCAAGCAAACAGACGCCACGAGTAAAAAGAAAGGAAGTAAAAATGTAAAGTTATTCCTAATTAATAATCAAACTCTCTTTACTAACGGTCACCTTTTAAATATATTATCTTATTAATTTTTTATGTATACCTTTAATTGTCCTATGCTTTTGTTTCTTGCTAAACTTTCATGTTTGTCTTTGATGTTTTGTTTCCTTATTGATCAGTAATCTATGCCTGAACGTTTTCTTTGTTTGTTTTGTTTCTATGACTTTCCAATTTATTCCATATATTTATACTCAGTCTCCAGTATACCTTGTATTCTCCTGAAGAAGGGGCCGTTGGTCCCGAAACATGTCGAGTGTTTTAAAATAAAATTAGTGGTAAAAACAAAGTGAATTGTTTTAATTTTTAATAATATGAAATGTTTGTTACCACAAAGTGAATTTGCATTTATTGAAGACGAAAAAAAATTGTATTGGAGATGTGACATTAAATTTATTCAGACATCATGTAGATATCACATAGTTTTGCATGGCGTACCAGATGGACCACGCCCACCAGGGAGACCCCCGAAGCGATGGAGAGATAGCTGGAATTCAGCATCTCAAGAGGAAACTCCTGCACAAACAGACTCTTGAATCTAAACAAAGTTGAAGAAGAAGAAGAAGAATTACAAGAAGAACTCAAAGTAGTTGTCATGTTCAGAAATCTTATCAGGGCAAACTTGCTTGATTAATATTGGCCAAAGTTTAGAGGGAGACGAATGCGTATGCCGTTTCAATTTCATCACGAGGCACAACCAGTGTAGCTGGTTTTCTGCGATATTCGATATACAACATAAAGATGAGGTAGATAAAAGTTCGCAAGTATTAAATCAGGAGAGAGGGGAAGAAACTCATTGCTCGCTTGCACCTGAAATTGCTCATCACAAAGCCATAGATGGATAAAAGGGGTGAGTGTAAAATTTGTAGATAGGTATGTTTCGTCAAATATTTTCAAAAAATAATATTCCAATGCAACCTCTAAGAGCTAATTTACACAAAACATTGAGGCCCAATAAATTAACTGCCATATGAATACGTCGATTTTCTGGATACTTATGCGCCTCTCAAAATCAAACCACAACATTAAAATTGTATTAGGATTCCTTAAACTTTAACAGGGTTATTTTTTTTTGAAATTCAAAAACGGTATGCACGTTACACATAAAAAAGTATGGGAGTGATCGGAGCAAATTTAGCGTCGCTGGATGTTTTTTCAACCAATGAACGTTCTTGAAAACGTCTCGTGTGAATAAGGATGACAATACATGAGTAGAATATTATTTATCGACCTTAATATGAGCGGTCGATATATCGACCGGTTTTGGCTTATATCCTATAGACTATAGAGGGTTAAACTATTGCCATTTTCTTTGAGGGTCCTGACACACAGTGACGGTAGCATTCATGCGAGTATCGACATGTTATAAGATATCGTCATAATACATATCGTTCATATAATTCGATTGAACATGAAAAATCTAGAGATACGAACTGTTAAAATCTGTATATATTTTTGACCCCTTCTGTATATATGTAGAGGTGTAACACTAGCTGTAAAATATATAATATTATGTTGGATGTGAGACGCGCGTGATATATCTACCGACATAACCTTGTAAACACATTTCTTGTTTAAACACACGTGCTTGTTTATCGCAGATTACAATCACACGATTAATTAAAATTATAATGTAATCGTATAGTTGGCATCGTCATATCGTTAATAGCTCATTATTTAAATATAAAATATTATTTTTATTTTTCGTAAATATCAAAATGAACACAATTTAATTTTTTATTATTTTGAATTACAACAACAAAGAGATTTTTATGTTCCTACGCAGTATTATAATATTTGTATCTTCTTTTGGTTTATCACACTTGACATTTCAATTAGAGATGTAACAAATATTCGGTTACAATAATGTTCTTAGGTTTTCACGGCCACTCAGAATCTTCAAATTTGTGTTTACTGGGGTATTATGCCGTGTTGTTACGACCTTTCGGGCCGACTTTTCGGATCCCATTGCAGGGTCCATCAGCAGGGCTGATGTACATGTATGTATGCATCAGCCCTGATGATGGACCCTGCAATGGGATCCACGTCGGCCCGAAAGGTCGTAACAATACGGCATAATACCCCAGTAAACACAAACTTGAAGATTCGGTTACAATTCGGTTACTATTTGCTATTCGGCCTACACGACCCCTTTTTGAAGTAGGTATTCGGTATTTGGTCAAATACTGACTACAATTTGGCCGAATACCGAATACCTTAAAACAAGAATAAGAAATATTAACACGTAGGAATTAAATTTATGATAATAAGTTGTGTTTTTCATTTATTTTAATAAGAAGAAAAATTGTAGATGATATAAGAAGATAATATTATTCTGGCAAACTGAACCGACGAAAAATTGCAATCGCAAGAAACAGAGAATTCAGCGTAGAATTTCAGAGAGGCCATAATTTAAACGAGCATAATGTATTTATACAAAATTTTGAACAAGAAAGAGGCAAATGAGAGTAGTTTCAGAGTTTTGATGAAAATACTGAATAGGCAAAGTTTGAAATAAAAAAAAGTATATTTTCTTTTCTTAAAAGTTCTTGGACTATTTATAAAATGAAAAGGGTGCGTGTGTGAGCGGTAACAGCTTAACAAGTTAAAAAACGAATCAAATCAATAAAAGTACTAGACGTAGGCCCGTGAAAAATCACGGGGAGGCGTAAATTAATGGTTCGCATATTAACCAAGCCTTGCTTTTACAATGTGCAGTAATATATATATATATATATATATATATATAGTATATATATATATATATATATATGTATAAACATTTTTTTCATTTTTTTTTATTAAGGAACCGAGTCAGTAATATTTAATACGAA
>JADDOH010012957.1:0-22918 GCA_016648135.1 Agrypnia vestita
ATCCAGAGAGAGGAGATGATATTTATAGAATACACAGGTGAAAGAATGGGGAGTGGATTAAATGATCTGAAAATAATTCAGGATCCTGAAGTGTAAGTATGCAAAATTTGAAACTAGGGACATTCAAATTAATGTATATTGTAATACAAAAGATTAAATAATTAAAAATAATAAATCATTTATTGATTCACAAATTCACTAAACAATTACGTCTATCTTTTGTTTATCGTTTATGGTCAGTTCATGCGGGTTCACCGTATCTGTGCTTTCGTCGGTGCTGTGAGTCGCGGCTGTCACACACAGTCATGTTAAAATGTTATTTTCTATAATATTACGAAACAAACTTGCGTGTTCTATTGATTTCTAGTCCTTTCTAAAACGTCCTTCAGTTGTTGGGAAATTCTCAATTATTTTCTGTTCCTTTTGTTTCTAGTATCTTGTAACTAAATTTAAATTGGAGGCTAGGCGAAATAAAATGTTGTGTAGCTATATTTAAGAAAAAAAAGGTTGCTAAACTTAAGAACCTTCCCTCTCTATTATACACCATTATATACAGAGGTTGGTCGATTTTTTTTCTTTCTTGATTGGATTAAAATTACATTAAACATTGTTACTCATTTAAATAATTTCATAAATAAATAAATTAAAGATTATTAAATAAATAAATGAAATACTCGGCGCAATCGACCTGTAGTACAGAATCCTGTTAGCGAGGTTTTATTACATACACGAGCACTGATGACAAAATTAAGTAGGTATGTACTTTACTGTGAGTCTGGTTGTTAAATATGAGCGATGTAACACTATTTCAGGAATAGACTGACATAAAATTTTACTGAATTATTCATGTGAATAATTGATCTCCCCTTCGTCTCTAATAGAGGGCGCTTACATTAATTAGTCGATTAGGGATCACAAGCTCCTTAATAAAATTAATTGAATTCATCCATGTACTCGAAACTATTTCGTTGTTTGGATGAAGGTAGGTAAACATTATCGAACTTTAATCAATTCTACCGGTAAATTGTATACATTTCTTGTATTATCAACTGATTTTAAGTAGAGTTTTTCAAATACTATTTTAAAATTATTATGTATTATATGGGGTATAATAGCAAAGGCAGCAATATCCAAAAAAAATTCAATGCGGTCATCGAGGATTACTTGTTTATAATATACTAAATTCGAAATTTTATAGGAAACACAGCTTATAAAATGATAGGAAACATGGTTATAGAAAGGAGAGATACATAAAATCTAGAATTTACTACATTTTAAATTATAATTCTTTGGTGAATGCATTCATATCTTTTTATAATATTTTGGATATTGCTGCCTTTGCTTTTATACCCCATTTATATCAAATAATAATACTATAATATCCATTTAAAATAAAAATAACACTTTTTTTTGAAAAATAACAAAAAATGTACGGCTAAATTGTTAAGAGCGATTACAATATAAGCGTTATGTCAATATAATCAAAAGAGTGAGGTGGATATTAGAAAATAGTTTTTTTTTTTTAAATTAAATTGAATTCGTATAGTTGACGAATGTTTTTTGCATTGTCATCAAGAATACGTAAGGGTGCAAAATTTAAGACTTTGGTCAGGTTAGGTTAGCTAAGAAGTGGGTCAAATGTAAAATGCAAAATTCCTCGCTGACAGGCAAGCAAAGCTAAATAAAAGAATGTACAAATATTTGCGCCAGAAAACTGTCACATATTAATAAAATCTGGTAAAAGATTCACAAAATGCAGCGACGCAATATTGAAATTAAACTCTTTCGGCGAAGCAATTTTACGAATCTTTATTAATAATACTACATCATACATATCATTCATTTTAGATGTCCTTAAAAACGAACTGTTTTTGTAATATTTTTGTTCATTTATTCCTTTTTTATGTCGTCATTGATGATAACAACATGAAACTTACGTGAAAATTATAGTCTTTAAAAAATTTTTATTTCATTATATCCACTTAGATGTCATATTGTAATTGATTTCACAGTATCTATTCAAACTGATCAATAAGTATTGCAGTCTTACAGAATGAATGAAAAAAAAATAATTCAAGATGACCTAAGTCAAAACTAAGTTCCATTTGCTGGATGACTAAGGCCATTTTGAAAAAAATTCAATTTTACTAAGCATTTTAATGATAGAAAATTATTAAATTGTATCTAATTGATCTGATAACATGAATCAAGTCACATGAACAAATCGTATAAAAAAATCACCAGATCTTGTAAAAATGGACAAAACAAAAAAATCTCCAAATGATCTTTTTTGTCTTAGGTCACTTCAAAAAATCACTCTTCATTTGCATAAAATACAGTTCTAATTTATTCAATGAAATAAACGTATTTCGTTTACAATTCCTTTATTTAAAACGCCAACACAGAATTTTATTTTAGAAACATTACTGATGGCGATACTTACAGTTAACGTTGAGTGTTATCCTCTTGCTAACAGCTGGAGGAACATCGTTTGAGGCTATACAGAGGAAGGCTCCCATCTGCCTCCTATCCAATCGCCAGAAGTGCAGGAGGCTGCCGTTGTACATATCCACTGAAACAAAATATTAACATAAACACTTTTGTAAATAAACTCATACATAAATTACAAAAATGTTGAATGCATCCGCACATCAGTTATGACAGTTTTTCAAATTGTATGATACAGTGACCTCGTCATTTGTTTATTTATTCATTTTGAAAATAAAGCAGACACAACATCTTTATGAATAAGGACATGAGATATCAGAATCGAGCATATAAACCTGTGTCCTAGCATATTTTACACAGATAAACATAACTTACAATTACTTACTTACCAACTTACAGGCAGAAAGAATTGAGCGCCGTTCTCTATAACAGTACTCTATTCTTTTTAAGTCTATTCACTATGTTAAGATCAGATTTAGGTTCTTTCCTTATTTGTTCTTTCTTCACTCTATCATAAATGGATTTGCCACACATACTACTCAATATACAGAGTTATTTAGATAACATTAAGACAATATCCCTGCCTTGATTACGAGTCGAAAATATTCAAGCAGCCATGACCTAATATCAATACTTATGGAGTTGTGTAAAATCAAAGTTTGCATTTTTTTTCAATATTTCTGACTTATTTGTTACAAAACTTTAAACTTTCTTTACGGTCACTTATATTGATTACGAAAAATTTATTCGTTTCAATACAAGTTAAATAAAATGATAAAAATCCTGCAATAATTCCATTTGGAATATTTTCCAATTAGAATTCGAAGATTTTTGTTATTTTATGTGACTTTTATTAAAGATTGCACACCTCAGATCACCAAAATATAAAGACATATATTTTAATTTCTAACTAACCTAATTTTTTTGGAAGACGGTGATTTCCTTTTGGTTTCAATACTTATTTTAAAAAAATTACTACGAGCTTGAAAATTTTGAAATAATAATAAAAATGTCAAATGAAATACTCTAAAAAAAGTAATATTTTTTATGACAAAAATACTGTTTTAATTGAAGGGACTCCGATTGAAAGGAAATTAAAAAAAAAAATTATAAGATATAGACGTTATATATATTTACACTTTGTAAAAAATGCGCTTTGTTTACTGTTGTCGATTGCTTGAAAAAAATTCAAAGAGTAAGAAGGTGCTCTCTCCATGTTGGTCAATCTCTGTGGCAGTAGTGAGTAATATTGCAAGAGACGGAGCAGGCGAGTCCAGTGCACCGTGAGAGTCCTGCGGAGTATCGTTGGAACTGTTTGCCTGCCCCACGGCCGACTGCCTCCAGATCGGCCGCGCCGTATCGACCCATCATAAAATCACAGATAAAGTGAAATTGCCTCTCCACTGTACCTACTGTCCCCCCGCAGTTAGTTGTCTTGTGTTATTGGATGCGAACAAAATATATACACAATGGCAATTCTTCCAAAGTTAATAAAGATATCGACATCTTTACGAGCGGAAAATTCGAGGGCAATATTTTTATTACCTTTAAAAGTTACTTTTACGACCTGGTATCATACTTGCCCTTTATTTTCTTTTGTTGTATTGTTCGGATTTATTATCGGAGTACACCGAATCGCTGATTATTAATAAAATAAACACGTCAACATCTTGATTAATCGAAGATGTTTTAGATACATTTTTTTTTACTGTTTCAGAAGTTTTTGTAACTCAATAATCGCAAAGGACTATAATAAAACACATTTTGGTCGTCAAATGAATGGAAATAATAAACTATGTTATCTCTACTGGAGATAATTTTTATTTATTTTATTACTCGAGTTTCAAGGGTGTCAGAATCTCTCATTGACAGTTGAATGATTAAACTGACTTCATTTAAATGTAAAAAAAAATACACGAATAAGGTGGAAATACAAATATATATTTTTTAATTCGGCACTGACAAAAGGAGCCGCTGTTATTGAAGTAAACGTGGTTATAGCAGGAGTATTCAAAGGAGAGGAGAATTTTGATCAAACATATAATATTGCTATGCAAATTTCAAACGTATTATAATTTCTAAACTTCCAAAATTATTAATTTTATTACGTTTACGCGCGAAAATATCTAAAAGCTTAATAGTACATCCATGATGTGGTTTGAGAATTCAGAAATACAATTACTTATCAGACACTTGTTATTAGATATATACCTGTAAAATTATATGTACTAAGGAATGAAAAAATTAATAGCTTTCCTACAGAAATGAAGATTACTGAGATTAAACAAATAAAAATGAAAAAAAAACAACAAAACAATTAAATTTTTTCAAATATATACAAAATAAGTATATATAAAAGTCCCCCTCTAAGTAAATCTCTTTTTGGAGAGGTACAGCTATAAAATGTATGTACAACTATACCTCTAATAGATCAGGAACAAAAAATTAATAAAACTTATGTAATATTAAATAAAAAAAATTTTTTGTACATATTAATACATGTTGCTAAATTTAATTGTTTGATTGATAATGCTCCTTTAGGTAAAATGCATTTCAAGAAAATTAAATGAGTGGAATCATTTCAATCAAATCAAAAACAATAGTGTTGTATTTCTATATATATATATATATATATATTTGTGTTTTCCTCACACCACCACCAAAATAATTCGTGCCGTTTTAATATCCATCTTACATTTAATAAGGTACATAAGTCATATGCACATACAAAAAAATGGATGAAAATTATTGCGGACTTTTTCATATAAATGGATGTAAAAATATTGCTGTTTGATGTTTGGACGTCCATTTTTCTAAATGAATCTCAATAAACGTAGGCCAGTAATATTTTTATATTTCCACTGTCCAATAATATTTAAATTCTATGCTGTACGGTGTATCCATCAACGTTTCTGTGTAAATATACAAATATATATTATATTTCGCTCTCATTAATGACGCATTTCACCATGTCATTAAAAAAGATATTCTTTTTCTAAAAAAATTAAAATGCCTGACAAAAGCAGACTCATTGGTAAAATAAAAATGTCATTATTTTAAAGTCTCGTAGGTTTAATAATTATCTCAATTTTAAATATCTTTAGTCTCAAAGTCCTGTCACATCTCTGTTTACCATGGCTGTGTGCGATGTTTTCGGGACTTTTAAAAATAATTTCATACGTATCTAACAGAAGAGAAATATTGGTATTGAAAATGTATACAAGACGAATGAAAAAATATTCTTTCATTGCAGTTCGTATTTGATTGAAAATTGCTTTTATGTGGAATAATTTTTTATTTATTTTTTTATTTTATCAATATTTCATATTTTTTTATCATATTTATATTGATAATTTTAAATATTTATCAATATTTTATATTATCAATATTTTATATATTTATCAATATATTAAAAATTATGTTTCTTCGTATTTAAATATAATTAAGGTATGTTTTGAATTGTTTACTTCATACATCCACTGTCTGGCATTTAAATGTTTCATCTGAATGGTTTGGATTTAATATCCACCCATTAAGGCAGGTTCTATTACTTAAAAGGAAACAATTTGGATTTATTTAATATATCGTTATGGATAAAGGTACGATAAGATTTTCAAACTGAATACTGTCAAAAATTAATTTGAAAATTTATAGATTAAGTCAAATATTTAATTGCTGTGAATTGAAGATAAATTTATGTCTCACAAACATATTACATAAATGTTTTATTATATGAATAATGTATGTGACATGGAAAATACATACCGAGTGATTCAATTATTGCATTATCAATAGAAGCAACTAAACATTATTGCGATTCAGTACATAAATTGATCGAGTTTATATAAGTATGTTTACATTTCAAATATACATTAATGTAATTAAATTATAACAAGCATTAAATTATATCATATAAACATAATACATAAATGGTACAAATTAATTTGCGAATTATGTTTGTGAATATGTTTAAGTACAATTGTGTGTATGTGCGACATAATGTACAAGGCGGACACTTTGATGTGACAAATAACATTAACATTTATATTACTTATTGAATTGGCGTTAACTTTGTGGAATGACATTATAATTATATATAAATACATCACTTGTCTAAGACCACTAATGAATTTAGGAGTAAATTTTCGAATATTGTCATCAACGGGTGATTATGTAAACTAATACTCTTATGCTTTAATATGCATAATCATCCGTTGATGACAACATCTGCAGTTGTTGAAACTAATCGTGTATTTCTAAACTCGTTAGTGGTCTTATACAAGTGATATATTTATGTATAATTAACATTTACTTTCAAATCTATAAAAATTGTCATACAAAGTATCCAAATTTTTGTTGAAGTATTTTTTAAATTACAAGCAAGCATTTTTGTTATTATTTCATATAGATTCAGAGATTAAATTATAACATATTGCCTCGGATTCGCGGTGATGGCAGATTATATAAAATACCAAAATCAATAAAAAAAAAAATTATAAACATATATAAATTCAATTCGAACATTATTTCGTAATGCACACTTATTTTATAGTGATTCGAAGCGCATTAGCAAATTCACACGTCTGTGGAACATTTTATTCGTAGTGTTGATCTACCAATTTAAAGGTGTTTCAAATTTACTCTTAATATCTGTCGGGAAATTCTCGATTATGTGAAGTTTCTTTGCTTTCTAGCATCTCATGATACTATTTAATATACATCTACGAGTGCGTGTAAACAGAAGGTATACACAATTTATGTGGATTTAATTTATAATATTTTACAAAAAAGTCCTGGAATGATAAGGTGTAATGACAGATATTGCACGACTGCACTCTTATAAGCAGCATGAGAGTGAACAACAAATGGTTTATTGGCACAGAAGAATGTGGCTTTCTATTCTTCCTGACCACCTGCTGGGATTAGGAACGCGTGAGGTTAAGAAAGTAAGTGTATCTTTTTCAATAATTTGATCGACGTTATACGTGCCTAGGCAGGTTTGGGTGATGAAATCCAAACATGGACTTTTCTCGCTTCCCTCCAATTTTCCTGTAATAATACGGAGTGTTATGATTTGTGATTATATTCCGTGATCATTACAGGCTCTATAAAAGCTGTCCCTAGGAATGAAACGTTTTTACTTCCGAACCTCCGGCATTCTGGTCACGTCTCGAATAAAAATATTTCACGGTAGTCGGTGTACTCTGTTGGCGGGAACGTGGAATTTTCTCGAATTATTGGGCCGTAATAGATGTACTGAATAAAATGAAACACAGAAATAGGTTTACCCAGTAAAATAAATAAAATTATTTACTCAAAAAATCAAAAACCGTTATTTTTCAATTGATCCTTTTTATTTTATTGTAACAGATAAACTGAAGCGTCTTAAACGATGTAACGACGACCTTTCTTTTGGGAATGTGATATTTTCTGACAATGATAAATTTATCACAAATAAGAAAAAATCAATCTTTCTAAAAATATTTGGTTAGCACAGCTTGAAAGTTCTCCAAACTAAGGACCCATAAATGGGTCGAATAATAAAAAACGATTTTAATTGATATATTTGATGATATTTCTGTAATTCCCCCTTTAAAAACTATCAAAATTATATTGTAACAAATCCCAAAACTTTGAGAAGTTTTTGTTATGCGACGCCAAATTAATTACATTTTTTATTAAACCTGGAATACCTTTGATAAGACAAATGGTAAGTATTTCAAATTGTTTTTCCTAAAAAATCATAGAATAATATTCTCTAACTAAAATTTAAAAATAAAATGTATTTTTTTGTATAAACAATATAGAATAAATAACACGATAAAATTTTTAACATAATAAGTTTGAAATATTGACTGTTTGATTACCTTACAAGCCGAAACAGCTATCACATTTAAAATAACACTTAACCTGCAGAACTCAATAATAATATTTATAAAATTTTTATCTATTTTAAATTTCATTCAAAATAAACATGGAGTTACAATAATCACAAAAACAATACTTTTTTTATTCTATTAATTTTTTAATTGAGTTATAAACAACACTGAACAATCTTCTAAAAAATGAGAATCTCAATAAAATATATTTAATTACAAATAAAAATATAAAATAATTATTATTTCAAAAGCAATTGCAATGTATTAAGGATTTTTCGATTAATAATTCGTGACATATACATTTTTCATATGACATGCCTATAGCTTTAAACATGCAAATCACTTTTTGTTGCACAATTTTGGCAAAATTTAGCGAGGCAACGATGATTTACATTAAAATAGTGTTTCAGCGTAATGAGGGCTTCGTTCGTCATGTAAAATATTTTAATTACCAAATTTTATACGAATTATTTTAACGCATTTTCATAATACAATGGACGTTGCGTACGTTGGATATTTTGGCATATACGCCTTCATTAATTGTTGGTATTTTGTCATCCGGATTATTGTTCAGTACTCTTGATTTTTGTATAAAGGCTTATATAAAAAAAAATTTGAAGAAAAAAAAGATTTTATTATTATGAAATTACATAAAATATAGCAAAATGAAATGTACTTCATATAAAACTACAAGAAAACCTAAATCAAAATGGTGATAAATTTTCATAGGGGAATATGGAAAAACAAACATAAAATGTCAATTTTAACAAAATGTTAGTTGTGTTAGATTTTTGAGAGTGTGTAGTGATATTTACATACTAGTGTAGTGGTTGTTTTGATGAAGAGACGGATAAGTCTCGAAACCGGCAGACTAAAAATCTCCATAAGTGGTTATTTGCAAAAAAAACTTAATTATTTTTCTACATACAAAATTGCCTGCAATAGAATAATTCTCTACGGATGGAGAATTTGGTTATTTCTTTTTCGATCATCAATCGAAATTTTTTATTACTTTTTTAGTTCCCTTAAATACTGCTTTCTCAAGTTCCTCAAGTAGCATATGAATTCATTTTTCTGTGGCTTTTTTTATGTGCATTTCTTTAATTAATGTTTTCAACGATGTATATTCATCAGCAAAATCAGTTTCCATCATAGAATATAACATTGGGACACAGCGCAAGTATGTCCCCCCTTTGCATATTTAAGACACATTTATAGTGCCGTGAAAGTACTTACTCCTGCATAATTAAATCTCCTAGAAACAAAACACTTTTTTCATAGAAGATGTTGTTTTCTTCAATTTTAAAAACATGTTCTAAACCAAGCCTCTTCAAGTAAAAACGTCTTTTAATGATAAAGAAATTTTATTTTTTAGAGTATTTAGTTTGACTTTTTCATAATTTTTAGTCACGTATTTTTTGTAAGCAAGGTATTGGACGTATTGGAACCAGTGAGGATCCAGATTGTGTTTCAAAAAATTTCCGTTAGTTCAAGCATCTGTTTTGGTGGTCTGCTGTTTTCATACGAGATTAAATAAAGTATCAATTAACAATTTCAATATATAATGATATTTTCAATCTCAAATGTAGCATTTTTTGAATAACGCCAGTCACTTCTTCTGGAGTATATAAAATTTGTTTTAAATATCTCTGAAACTGATTTTTGCAGATAACTTTACGGCATTAATATTTGAATTTAATTTTGGGCATGCGGCTGCTGTAGGTGGCGCGTACATGGCATTGGAGGTCTAATTTTAACGCACTATTCGCAGTAAATTGGCCTGTATTTCGGCAACAATGCGTCAAATGTTGACTTCCAAGTGCTCAATTGTTTCTGGTTTATATATGCAAATTAATTGTTATGGATTGGAGACTATGGCCCTTACAAAGAAAAGTGTAGAAAATCTCAAATGCACGCAACGATCCATGGAGAGATCCGTGCTTGGAGTAAGCCTAAGAGAGAATTAGAAACGACGAAATTAGGCGCAGAACTAGAGTAGTGGATATCATGGATCGTGTAGCGAAGCTAAAATGGCAATGGGCAGGACACGTTGCAAGACAGGATACTACAAGATGGCCTCCCAGTGTTCTGAAATGGAGACATTGGAAAAATAAAAGAGGCATCGGAAGACCTCAAAAGAGATGGGCCGATGATATTGTCGCTGTGGGGGGAAAGAAATGGCTACAATTAGCCAACAACAGGGAAGAATGGAAAAATAAGAAAGAGGCCTATATCCAGCAGTGGAAAGACGAAGGCTGATGAAGAAGAAAAATAAGATTGTTATATATAATAAATATAATAAATTTATGCAAAAATATTCTCAGAGAAAATAATCTAATAAATGAAATTAATCGTTCGTCAAATTTTTTTTTCAGTAAATTAATTATCTTGAATGACGTGTGGCGCCGTCCCGCTGAAACGACATGTCTCCAGCATTAATATGCCTTCTAATTGACGTATAAAGAAGTTAGTAATCATGTCTCTGTACCGCTCATCCATTGGCTGTACCTAACGTTCTAACCATCATCATTTCCGATGATTCCACCGACTCATAAGGCTCACCAAACGGTGACTTTTTCAGGATGCAATGATGTTTCAAAAATGGTTTGTGGATTATTTCGCTCCAATTGCGGCAATTCATAGATATGTAACCAAAAGTGTGCTTCATCACTGAACACTTTGGATTGTGAAAATTGAACTTCCAGATTACGCCATGTATATACTAGCTACGGCTGCCACATGTCCAAAATCATAATCCTATTTCAATTCCATAAAAATATCTGTCTAATAAAGCTAATTTTATAGATATTACAAACATTTTTCTGTGTTTTACTTCAATTTAAGCAGTTCTACCAGAACCAGGTTCTTTGGGAGCATTGACCGGAAGACTTTGCACTTTTAAGTTTTAATTATACAATTGTTACTAATGGAACAATGTCCGCATGGCATCAGTAGTCTATTGTTCAAATGTTTCAATTGTCTAGATTTGCTAACTTACGTACTTCCTGTCATGAACAAGTCCATCGGTCGGCGATAAGGTTCTTGGCTGGAAGGGAAACAAACTAGGAGTTAGCGGGGTATATAAATTGTACCCCTAGACATCGCATCACTCATTCGGACAGTCAAGAGTCAATCAGTCAGTCACCTTCACTGACTCCCGTAGCTTAACTCCAGGAGAAATAGATGTCAACAATATGACCAATCGCTCTTTTAGTCCACGACCTACCAACCTTTTCTTAAACTTTAACCGTTTGCCACATGAATTTTATTTCCCGTGTCATATATTTTATGACTTTATTAGAAAACTAACATAAAATAAAATGCTGTCGAAAATGTCAGGAACTATTTATGTTAATTTAAAGTTTAGATCGTTAGGTTGCGTATTGAGTATGCATTCTGAAAAGCAAACACGCAAACATGTTCTTTAATAAACTAACTGAATAGACGCCGAGTTAGAAAGTGTGAGAAGTACATTTGCAAACTCGAGCCTTACATACATTCGCTATGCCTGCGTACGTTTGACGGTATAGTTGGATATTTATAGGTACGAAATTACGGAATATGTGGGACGCCACTATTTCTATGTTTTAAAATGCTCATATTAAATGCTTACGACATGTGTTTATTTGTGGGTTTGAGAAGCAAAGAACAAAACATAACTATTCAATTCACGTAAATAAATGTTAACGTATTTAAAATTTATCATTTGGAAAATAGTAGCAGTAATCCATAACTGTTTTTGAAAACAAGTTATTTGCATACTTCAGAAGCATTTTATATAAAAAAAATTAAATTACTACTGTGGGTATTAAATCTGTTGCGAATTTATTATTAAATATTCATATTTTATTCCTCAATTGCATATTGAAAGTTTGTTTTCTACAGTCCTCAAATAAACAATTGGCACTGATCTTTTCCAACTTAATATACTGTTAGGATATAAATGCGCATACATCAGTTCTACTCTCGAAAAATTTTAAGTTAACTATATCCGACGAAAAGCACATCGATAATCGTTTATTATTTTATGGTGAGCAGTCTATTTTCGTCATCTCATCTGGTCAGCGCTCATGTGTTTGAAATTTTGTTGTATAGTGCTTTTACTTCCTAACTTTTTTACATAAGATAACAGAATAGATACATTCATAACATAAGTCGTTGTAAAATTTATTAATCTTGAACTCATTCGTAATTTGTATTTATTGGTTTGCAACAGTCTTTATTTTGTTTCCAAATATTATTTATAATTTACTTTACCATAAAGACATTAATTATTATTACTTAATCATTAAAAATATACTATATTCTCATGTTATATTAAAAATTTAATCATAAATATTTATACTTTGAACTCCAATGTCACTCTATATTCATCTATCAGAGTTAATTATGACCGATTGACGGTCTGTTTAACTAATAATTAACAAGGAAAAAAAATATAAATAAATTAAAACTTACTTAGGCAGTGAACTATTTTTTGACAAAACATCGAGAATAGTTTCATACCTTGTTTATTACTTGCATTAGCTGATTTTTAAGAAGCAATGTCTTCAAATTATTAATACTTGTTAATCGTTAATTTGCTTTGAATTTACTTGATATGATATAATATTTAAAATGGTGGAATGAGCTAAGAGAATAAATTAACTGTTAATGGTTACATATATTTTATACGAACCGTAACCATTAACAGTTAAATATGTCTAACGACCGTAATAATAACCTTAACTCTTTAAGAATAAATTAAATTTTAAAAAAATTGTGGTTAGATAGATATATTTTGTTACCCAATTACTTATATATGAATTTATGACCGATTAACCAGTTTTTTTTGTGATTTTGGAGATATTATTAACGTGTGATTATTATTGCGTAAAGGTACGAAACAACTAATTAAAAATAAAACTTTATAATGAAATTTATTTGACACAAGTCATTTCAATTATTTTATTTTAGAAAATTAACCCTAAAAATGTAACATGTGATACGCGTCAATATTATCGTAATTTAGTGCAGGTCGCTTCTTTAGCTGAAATCTCTTTCCGATTTTATAACATTTGACCAGTGTTTTCCGCTTTTTCCCTGAGAAATATTAACAATTAATATTTTTTAATATTTTTTCAGTTTTAAAAATTTATAAGTAAGCAAACCATTTAACAAATACTCATCAATCGTGCTCTCTGCAAATATGTTTAAATTTGATCATAGTTTCTAAATATAATTAAATTTAAATAATTATTGACCAAAATACTAGAAATAAGAAATCTAGATACCTATTGGTAATCGGTAACGGTAATTTATCATATTTACTGGTAAACCGGGTTAATAAAAATTAGTAATGCAACCCCTAAGTAAACTCAGAATATTTTTGAGTTTGTTCAAATCTTTCAGAACAGTGCTGGATTTATGTCACAGAGACATTATTAATCAATTAATGTATATTATAGATATCTCACAGAGACGAAACTGTATTAATTATGGGAACAACTGTTACACCCAAAATGACTTCTATACCTACTTTCCCATAATTAATACAGTTTCGTCTCTGTGAGATATCTATAATATACCTAAGTAAACTAATTAATCCAAATGCTCCATTGCTTATTGTTAACACCTGTAAGGTGGAGGAAGCACCAGCCTCATTAAAATATTTAATAAAATATAATAGAGATCCATTCAGCACGCCGATTGATCCTTCTCCGTCTAGTTTCTGGAGAATGGATCAATGCGGCGTGTCCTGAGTGGAAGTTACATTAAAACTTCCGAAAAGAAAATAAGTCTGACAGCCAAATTTCGAAAACAACCGTCGAAATTGAGTTAAATCAAATCTTTTTCCCAATATCTCAAATCAAATAAGTCAAACTTTTCAAAAGCAAAATATATTATTCCTTCAATCAAAACATTTAAAAGCGATGGGAAGTTATCAAAGGTAGGGTAACTGAATTTGTTTGCGATTCAACTTTTTTCATTTTATAACGTTCTCTCTTTGATCAATTGACCAAAGTTTCTCAAACGTGAACTTCCACTTCTCGAAAACTTGATACCCACCTACCTCGAATATAAAAAGAGAGATGGAGTATCTGGTCTTTATTAAAAGTGAAAACTTTTCACAATGAGAGAAAGCCTAATAAAGATTCTCAGAGGAGAAAGATACGAGATATACTTTTCACATACTTATGTCTTGCATTGACCTGAGTCAAAAGATTATTTTCATGCATTTATTATCGTGGCATGCGTCAGTCATATCGTAAACATTTCACTTTTGCGTACCATAAATTTATACAATAATAATAATATTCCTATAAATTTTTCATATTCATAATATATTTAAGTTATATGTGGTTTACGCAGAATTTTTCACAATTTTTGATGTTGTTTTGGTACGAATGTCTCTGATATACCTTCATATTGATGGTTATCATATAATTGATTTTCGAAAATATTACACGTGTTTTGGTGTGCTTGACGATTTTTTACTCAAGAAATTACATTTTTACCAAAAATGTCAATATTTTTGGTAAAAAATAACACCGTTATGATACCTCAGCCACCGTATCCGTACCAAACATGGCCTCCTACAACTTCTTATTATTGTTACGTGGCGTGGCTCGCTCGAAAAATGAAATGGCACAACTCATAAAATAAATCTTTTATTATCGCTTATACATTATCTCTGACATTTTACAATCGCTCACAATGCAATACTCCTGCTATTTTTTATTCAAACACAAAAGAACAGCTCTCATTTGTTTTTCTACTCGGGTAAGAACCCTTCCATTTCTTCGCTATTTATTAATCATGTTAGTTCTTATTTCAACCACTGGGCATACCGGCCTGCCGTTCTGCGCATGTGACACTTTTCTATGGAACTGTCAAATGTCAACGAACAGCTCGTTACATTATTATTCCAGAAGATGAAAAACACATGAAAGGATGAAATTTTTGCCAACACTCAGAAAAAAATGTGTAGCTTGTTGGTGAAATGGCTATAACTCTCGCCTAGTGATTGAACGGTCAGTGGTTCAAGCTACATTTCAAAACATCAGCATGTTAGTCCTTTTTTCATACCACAACCGTTTAGCTTATTTTGAGGGTAATAGAAAAGCGTATAAAAATAGTGAAGAGGAACCACCAGGGCCATTTAATAGCAATAATTCCCATATCGGCCCTTCACTTTCACCACCCAATTTAGCATTGTTTTAGTGCTAAAGCGGTCTGAGTACAGCACAGGTACAGCTAGGCGAGCACACAAAACCTCTTCGTGTCTCTAGGTGCAAGATTATGAAAAAGCGTAATAAAATAATTAAAAAGACATGTATTCATTCAATGTTCAAATTTCTATTTGTTAAAAAATAATATAAAAACAGCATTGCTGTAAGAGTGTTCCAGAATTCCGGCTCAAGATTAAGATTAAGTTCCAGTTTAAGATTAATAAAATAACTAGAATCAACACATTACAATTAATATTGATGAATAAATAAAGATGAAGATGAAAAAAATTGAAATATCCGCGTATTTTTTTATCAAAAGTCGCACATTGTCATAATGAAAAATCGTGAGATAATCATATTTGTCATGAATACACAGCACTGAGAGTAATACCCTGTTTAGATTAGATAGTTTAGTTTAGACATAAACAATAATACAATTCGAAGAATAAAAAAAAAATCAGGAGGCCCAGATCTACGAAGGGCTGTGCAGTCAATAAGAGTGCTGATCAATTATTTATGCGTTGTACATTTCTTTCAATGAGTTTTAATTTATAAATTATTTTTGTAAAGTTAAAAAATAAAACGTGATGTCTAAGAATAAAGATATAAAACATGTGGACATATCCAGGAAATCTAGAATAGTGTATTTTAAACAAAATCAATCTGTGAATTACTATTTGGCTGCACTTTGACCGCTGAACGATTTTCTTCGACATAATCTTCGGTGCTAAAAATTTAGCCAATATTTAGAATTCTTAAGAGAATGATTTTAAGGATAATTCAGTGTCATTTACCCCCATAAATCCATTAGTTCTCTTCGGGTAGTCAGCACCGCCATAAACACACTACATTCTACATAAACATTCAATGACAAATGTCGCGTAGTGCGTTTACATTCACCCAAAAATATATCTGGTCAATATTATTCACTAAAATAATCATTTTTCAAAATTATTATTATTGCATATCCCATCATATTCAGATATTTTACGATTCTCTGTACACGTCTAAATTTCGTCTGTTGGGTTATTTTTTTCATATATATTTTTAATCGACATGATATAATGTTTCTCAAAGGTGAAAGATTTTAGGATTAGTGATAAAAAACAAAAAAAATATATAAAATGTAATACATAATTTTGAAATTTCAAACTGAAGCAGTTCATGTTTCAAAATGTATGAAAATGTAGTTCAAAACCATACCGTAAAAGTGCTGTGCAGTTTTACATAACACTGTAAATGTAAAAGAAAAAAATTTGGTTGGTCAGGCATTCAGGACGAAAATAAAATGTATCTTTGTATTTATTGTGCACATTTTTTTTCAAAATAATTTGCTTCGTTTTCTTTTTTTTCGGTTGGTGTCTTTAGTACACAATCTAGGAAAGTGTAGTTTTATTAATAGCCAACGTTAGCTTGTTTGAATTATTCCTGCCTTTTAATTACGAGAATTATAGCTTCTACTCTAGATCGCTTTTGTGAGAACGGTTGGTGCATTTTTATATGATATGTATGAAAATATTAATATGGGAACAATTTTTATGAAAAAGTCTTATGGAACATGGAACTGCCGTACTCATCCTTTACTCCCTACACAGTAGACAGTATCTCAATTCAAGAAGTGAGCAGTTAGTGCGCACAAATTATCTTAGAATTATATTACACTACAATATTTGTTCTACACAAATATAAAATAATATAATTCACCTAAAATTCATATATCAGATAAAAAATTGTCTTTACTCATAGATGACTCTTACATACGAATTGAAAAAAATCTCTGTATTACGGAAAAGTTCTCATTACATAATGAAAAGTGTTTTTCCGTATAAATAAGAAAAATATAATATTTACATAAAAATATAATAATAACAAACAAAAATATAAAAAACAACAGGCACAAATTCCTGTATGAACAAACTTTATGATCATAAACAAAAGGAATACAAAAAAAGCGAAAGAAAATGACCCTACTATACGACGAATTGTCTAGCATTCAACCTTCAGGTATAGAAAGCCGATAGTCGTTTTCACCACTGGATGTGTTAATAGGTTATCGCATTGGTGATTGGGAATCGTCAATTTGGTGATCGATAGCGAAACGAAGGACCCCTACCCTACCAACGTAATCTTGAAGCTTATTGTATATTATTTGAGATAACAGGCAAAACTAAGCTTATTATATTTAGTATTTCTAGTAGGTCGAACGGTCAAAAGCAGAATGAATGAGAAAAGGATAGTGCGGGTAACACGAAACTGTATTTTCTTTACTTATACCTTATTTTCTTATATTTCTCGAAGTCTTATCCTATTAACGAGTTTGTCCCGATCTTCTTGTATCTTCAACGCATTCTTTCTTTCTATATCTTGGTCGACGCAATCTTTCTTTGTTTCTTTATCTTGGTCGAAATGGAGCTGATGGTCTCCGGTTAAGTTTGATATTTTGTTTTTTAGACTTTAAAAGGTTCATCAAGGTACCCAAACTAATAAACTCCAAGTACAGTAACGTCACTTTTAGAGAGAAAATTATGTGGAAGAACGGATAAACTGTTGTTGGTTAATTCAAAGTAATTTATTATATTAAAACTTTTTCTCCGCCTTAGGAAATAAAAATTTGTAATTTGAATATTGTTAGTACAAAGAATTGATATAAACACCAAAATTTATAGAGTATGTAAAAGAATGTTGGAGAAAGTTTTAGGCAAAAAGACATCGATTTAATTTATGGATTAATTTACAAAGTTCGGTTCTCCTTTTATTAATTTAAGATTTTCAAAATGAAAAGATATTTCATTTATAAAAAAATGGGTTAGTGTAAAACTTTTCTAATTAAAACATATAATTTATTAGAAACGATAAGATTTCAAAGTAAAATAAATTGCCGATAATTACTAAAACTTTTCTTTTATTATTCCGAGAGAGAAAAAATATTTCAGTATTCAATACGCAATAGAAAACAACAACAAACACGAAATACTTTTTTTAGAAAAAAATCAGTATTTTTCATGAAATAAATTATGTTATAAAAGCTATAGCTAGAGCTAATAGTTAAAGGCTTTCTGGGACATTTCTGGGGAGTTAGGGGTTATCGGGTTTCAGGCCTTTGTAATGCAACCGAATGGTTATTTTGGCCTGGCTGAAACCCAATATGACTAAAGAGAGGACACTGAAAGTTCTTGTATACATTTTCACAAATTAATGATAATTTAATGACAAACGAATTTGCCTTTAACTTAAAATATCAAATTTGTTATCTTTTAAAATTATTCTTAAACCAGTACTTTTAGTCAAGTTAAATCAAGTTCAAGTGGCGATCCCGATTAGCAATTAGAAATCAAGACGTTCATAAGAGTCCCGGCCATCTTTTATTAGCCATCGTTCAAGAAATTGTTAAGGTGTTATGATTACTATACTTTAAACAGTAAAAAATGATCAATATTATAATCAATTAATAACGAATTCAAAAATAATTCAAGTTGGCATTCCACATCAATAATAAATTCTAATTAATGCTTACAAATAAATTATTTTCTTTGAAAAATAATCTCAAAAATTACGAAGTTTAAAGCAAAATTCATTAGCAGAAGTCGTAGCGAAAAATTTCAAGATATATTTTATAAAATATTCTTCACAGAAAAAAACAAAAAGAAATTAGTTCAGTATATCCCGGCTATATTAACAAAGATATTATAGAAATGTTAAATGTCAGGCAGGGCAAAAAGTTGATGAAAAACTGTGGTAATTTTCTTTTTCTCAGATCTTTCTGGGCTACTCCTGTAGGAGTCCTCTGGGACATATTTCTACGAGTAAGGTTTTTGTGCCATGTTATAAGGATAACTGGATTTGCTCGGGCTGTCCCGTACGCCATATTAGTAGTTGTGCTTTATCAACCTTTGAAATAATATGAGATGTGATTTTTAAAAGTTTTTTTCTATATCTACTGTTGTGAATATTTATTTTTGTATCTATTTGGGTATGGGAAATCTTTGCGTTGTCTGTTCAATACAATTTCAAAAAATATGTACCTGACATTTTTTTGAAGTTGTGAAATTAATAAAATTTTTGCTAAAGCTGTAAAATGAGAAATATAACAAGAGTATTTAAGTATTTGACGTCTTATTTTTTTTTGCTTCACCTCATTTAATACAAGAACAAATAATGAATTTAATTAAAAAAATGGATAAGCTTAGTGATACAACGATAGATCAATCAGATCATGGGCTTAGAGTAGTTCAAATATGTCAATTGATTAAAATACTATTTATTAAAAAAATAATAAAAATTTTTTTTTTTCAATTTTTCCTTTTTATCTTTTTATTTTTATCTTCTAAATATTAAAAAATTCGTATTTTATTTGGTAATGGGATAAAGAAAAACAATATATATTCCAGACATAAAATAAGTAATTGTAATGATAGCATTTCATGGAGAAAAATTCTATATAGGTAGGTACAGGCCCAATATATACTAAAATTACCAAATTTCTCCCTCCTAATATTAGACCCGCGTATTACACAAATAATAATTTGGGCAAGAAACTCCTAAATTCTAGGTAAAAAATAATAATTTAGAATAAAACGGAGATTTAGAAGTTTTATGCGGTGATTGCAATATTAAAAACGTCTATAAAACTTCTTAATAATTAACTTAAAGAAAATCGTTGTCTAACTAATAATAATTATAATAGATAGAAATCATTATTTTCATTAATGTTCCTATTTCTTAACTTATCTGTCTCATCGAGTAAGGGTAATAAAATTAATAATTTTGAAAATTTGGAAATTAAAAGAAATTTGAACTCGGGTATTTGTTTTCTTAACAATATAATTTTCACTAACCACTCTTCTCTGCTATCAGCGTTCCACCAGTAGCTTTAGTTCATTTTGCATTTGAACCTAATCTATTTAAAAATACTATATTTAGAAGAAGTTATCGATGAGAGATCCTGTTTCTCTAGAAACTTAAGTACTCAACTATTCAAATAATATTTGATTGTCGTAGAGGTAAAAAAATAACGTTTTTCTCCTAATTACATTCGATTTATTGATTTAAGCAAAGCATCAATTTTAATAATTTAGTATTTAGTCGTCTGTCCGTACGTCCATCCATTTGTCTGTCTATAATTTCGTGTAACATCTGTAATTTCGTATGAATTCACGATTAAGAAAACGAAATTAAACTGCCGGAGATGGGGCTTGAATCTCGGGACAGCAAACTCGAAGGCGGCAAAGATAGCGATGTTGCTATTGCCGAAACCGCATTACCCGTCAAAAATATGGTATATGTGGGAAACGTGAATCATTTCATGTTCCGCCCAATCGCCGGGGTTTTGAATTGTATATTTAACTGCCGGCAGGGAAAATAAAAATATTTATTTATTTATTTTTTATTAAAGTCGTTATTATTATTTCATGGGTATCGGCTATAAATAATTAAATAATTTTTCCTTAGGAACCGGCATGCAAAAATATCTTTATTTTTGATGGATTTTAGCTAGTTATGTTATAATATATAAGAACAAGACACAAAATATCAAAAAATTAATATAAATATTTTTTCACACGCATGTTGCATAATGCGGAAATAAATAATACTACGTTAGGAAAATAATAAAGGAGCACAGGTACACGTAATATAAACATATAACAGAAGAAAACATTTTTTTTACATAAATGATGAAAAAATCATGTAAAACAAACACAATTTTAAACCAGAAATGATTAATAAAGCTAACATATTGAATAGTATAATTTTACTATGCAAAAATGATTATTTGTAAAATTCATATAAAATATGAAATATTATGAAATTGAAGTGATATAATTTGGAAAAAATATAATACAGTGAAGCAGAAAACAATATAGTAAATGGCGACATGGTAGACAGACCCGTGTGCTGATTCTTTACATGTTTGCAGTGCGTGTAAGGGGTTAGTTCCATAAAATGGGTCCGAAACATTTTCCTACATTATCCCCATCCATCCCTTTATATTTCCTCCCCTTTCCTGTGTTCCTCTCCATTATCTCTCACGAGGAGCGAGCAGTTCCTGCAAAACATGGCCGGGGCTTGCATGGACGGAACTTTTGTCTTTAGTCTTTACCAATTTAGAAGTCTTTTTTGTTTTTGTAATGAAAATATTTACTCTTTAACATTTTTAATTCGCGTTCTGTGCCGAAATGCGAATTAAAAAAAACACATAACTTTTTTAAAATGAGATAAATCCCTTAGAAGAATTTTTTTTTCTTTTTCTTGTCGTGCCATCCGTTTAACGGACTTTGTCTATTATGACTTTATTAAATGCGGCCCTAAAAAGCTCTAAAAGAGACAGGCAGAACTACTGTCTTAGTTTTTTTTAGCTACGATATTCTCCTTCTTTTTCTTTTTCTGCATTCTGAGGTGAAAAATTTCGTTTTTCTATACCTCATTACATGTCTAAAAAAATGAAGTTTTTGGATGTTTTTAAATTACTTCTTTTCTACTATTAAAATCAAAAGGTTTTAGTTTTTTTTAAATCACTGCGTAGACGGGCACATGACACAGACTGGTACGAGAAAATAGTAAACGGTAAACCGATTTTAAAGATAAAGCAATTAATTCCCCATGAGGAATAATTCTACATACTTAAGTACTGAAATCAAACACATTTCAGCTAATAAAGATTATTAATAATTTCCGAAAATCGTCATTTACCCAAGTACATGAAAATTTCTTTGTGATATATATGGTGTGTTGGTTTTGATCAAAAATTTAGCTCGCATTTTTCTGACCATCAAAAAGGTCTGTGTAACCTACATGTGTACAGAAAAATAACCCAAAATATCCTGAATTATTATCTTAACGGTAGGAAAACCTACAAAATAATACACATATTATTTTTGTCAGCGTTCAACCCTCTGTACTAAAACAAAGAACTCTAAAGGTTTTTAAAGTTAAATATTTATATTATTGATGAATTTCGAGTTTAAGTTGTAGAAATTATTCGTAATGATCATTAAATAATATAAAAATTGTTACCTCTAAGTGAGTTTAATAATCTTTTATATGTTTTTCACTCTGTAAGTTTCGAGAGAAAGGTTTGTTTGAAAAAGTCAGTTTGATACTTCACCTGTCGATGAGAGATTCTGTTTCTCTCGAAACTAAAGTAGTGAAAAATATATAAAATATTATTAAACTCATATATAGGTGACAATAATTATATTATTTAACGATAATTTAAAATTTATAATATTACTAGCTGTTCGTACCCGGTGTTGTACACGGGTTAAGGATTAAGTTAAAAATAAATTTGTGGGGGGATACAAAGGTTTGACCCAAACGGTATAGATTTGAATCGAAATGTATCGGGGGGAGGATAAAAGGTAAAAGGGGAGAAAGGAAATATAG
>JADDOH010012958.1:0-29033 GCA_016648135.1 Agrypnia vestita
TCACGCAATTTGAACATATATACAACTTCCAAAAAAATGAATAAGCATGGTATATTCTATCATGGGTGGAAATGGTGAATGTTACAATTGTGTAAAGTGATCACTTAAGCCTACCTAAAGACAGGTCATAAGTCCTGTTACACCCAAAAAAAATGACTTCTATACCTACTTTCCCATAATTAATACAGTTTCGTCTCTGTGAGATATCTATAATATACACTAATTGATTAATAATGTCTCTGTGACTTAAATCCAGCACTGTTCTGAAAGATTTGAACAAACTCAAAATATTCTGAATTGTAAATACTGGTCAAAAAGGAATTTAACAAAAATTGGAAATAATATTTCCTGGCGTATCCTAGTGTAATGCAAGTATTCGGATGAATTTCATTACACATAATAAAAGTATATTGCCTTCAAAATTCCGTAAAATCAATTGTAGATTTTCTCATTAGCGACATCTGTGGGGATTTAGGGGAATCAAAATGGCTTTGTACAGGCCGCATGCAAAAGCGCTTACAACTCATATATGAAAGCTTCACGCAATTTGAACATATATACAACTTCCAAAAAATGAATAAGCATGGTATATTCTATCATGGGTGGAAATGGTGAATGTTACAATTGTGTAAAGTGATCACTTAAGCCTACCTAAAGACAGGTCATAAGTCCTGTTACACCCAAAAATGACTTCTATACCTACTTTCCCATAATTAATACAGTTTCGTCTCTGTGAGATATCTATAATATACACTAATTGATTAATAATGTCTCTGTGACATAAATCCAGCACTGTTCTGAAAGATTTGAACAAACTCAAAATATTCTGAATTGTAAATACTGGTCAAAAAGGAATTTAACAAAAATTGGAAATAATATTTCCTGGCGTATCCTAGTGTAATGCAAGTATTCGGATGAATTTCATTACACATAATAAAAGTATATTGCCTTCAAAATTCCGTAAAATCAATTGTAGATTTTCTCATTAGCGACATCTGTGGGGATTTAGGGGAATCAAAATGGCTTTGTACAGGCCGCATGCAAAAAGCGCTTACAACTCATATATGAAAGCTTCACGCAATTTGAACATATATACAACTTCCAAAAAATGAATAAGCATGGTATATTCTATCATGGGTGGAAATGGTGAATGTTACAATTGTGTAAAGTGATCACTTAAGCCTACCTAAAGACAGGTCATAAGTCCTGTTACACCCAAAAATGACTTCTATACCTACTTTCCCATAATTAATACAGTTTCGTCTCTGTGAGATATCTATAATATACACTAATTGATTAATAATGTCTCTGTGACATAAATCCAGCACTGTTCTGAAAGATTTGAACAAACTCAAAATATTCTGAATTATAATAAATAAATTTATCCGGCGATTATTTATGATAGTTTTTTATATAAGTAGTCGCAATCGCAAAATCAATCAATGTCTGTGCAAAATTATTTCGCATAAACGAAATTGTTCTCATTTTAGTTGTATTTCTTCGAGGAAACAATCGGGAATATTAATTACGTAATATCTCCAATTGTTTTCTAATTGAGTTACAAAAACGGATCAAATTTAATTTAACAATAAAAATATCACGAATATTCTTTGCGCCCGGGAATATATTAAGGTACATATTGTGAAATCAAACGTAATTAAAATAAAGAAAATCGTTATTTATCTCAAAAGAATATTATTTAATGTATTATTGTGTTAAGTTCGCCGAGTTCGCCCCTGAATTGGCGGGTTTTTTTGGACTTCGCCCCATTCAGTTTTCTCAAGGCAATATGTTGAATGTACATCTAAATTATGTAGAAATCATCAAAAGGGATACATTTTTAAAATAAAGTCAAGTAGAATACTATTTACAAATGGTTTATATCAAGTAGAATACTATTTACAAATGGTTCTTTTTTACAAATGTGCAATCTTTACCAAGCCAGGGGAAGTAGATACAGGTAATTTTCGTATTTTTTTTTCGTATTCCTGAGGTTTATGTTTTGTCAATATACACGGATTTATATTTAAATTCTGATTTTTCCTTTAATAATATTACTAGTTTAAGATAGGTATTTTTTTGCAATAGTAATTTAGATAACTTGTATAATTTCTTTTAAAATCAAGGTTTGTACATAGGTAGTGAAATACCTACCTACATAAATTATTTTATGGTTTCCTTTTAGTGTGGTTATTAATAAAATATTTTTATAACAGTGCTAAATTTTTTTATTGTTTTGGTAGTTCTTATTATTTTCTGAACCTAGGGTACTATTTACATAGGTGATATTTTACAAATTTATATTATTTACTGTTACAAATTTAATTTTTTAAAATAAAATGTCCTTAAATTGTCATATTACATAAAAGAAAATTTAATTAAAACACGAAATAAAAAGTGTAAATAATATATGAAAAAGTTGAAATCACTTTTAATATGTTTCACGCCTAATAAGTTATTATTTGCTGGTCCCTTGGATAACGTATTAAGAGAGTTTCACTGTATATGGGTCAATGGGGAATAATAACGTAGATGTTTTGCAGTGACCTCGACGGGAATCAAATCACAGAGTTCTCAGCATGAGAAGGCAGTGTCACACCCATTGAACTATGGGAGATACCAATTCTGAGATAATATTACTATACTAGATGTAAATATAATATAATTAAATAATAATCACCTCCAAAGCGACAATAACAAGTATGGTTTGAATTGAAGTGACTTCAGGAAACATTCTCTGCACGGTTCCGGAGAGACCAATCAGAGCACAGTTCACCAGAACTGCTATACCCACCATCACTTCCATTGCGCTCTAAAAATAATAAAATGTTTTAAAAAATGAGTGTCTTCTTACAACTAGACCACACGAGAACATAGTTATTGAACTTATTTTATTATTATGATTGAAAAATCAATGAAGGTACATATGTCATCTAAATAGAAAATATCATAATCGTATACAATATGTGACAAAAAACAGTTAACCATTTTTAAAGACATGACAGTATTCTCATAAATAAAACGTCATTTAACAACCACTACACAAATTAATTTGAACTATAAAATATCTATTATTATTCATATTATGAATGTATTGTTTTGTGCTGACAATGCAAAAGTTTTATTCTCCAAAAACAACCTGGGTAACAATGGATCTACTAGGTATTCATATTCATTAGCTGAATAAACAGTAGAAAAATAAATAGAAAACTTTGCCAAAAAAACAATATTCGAAAATTACACAATCTTTTTACTTTAATTAAGGATAAATTATAGAAGTCTCACAGAGACGAAGCTATTTTAGAGAAAATTTTAGCTTTGAGAA
The DNA here is from genome assembly GCA_016648135.1 of Agrypnia vestita. Classification (NCBI taxonomy): domain Eukaryota; kingdom Metazoa; phylum Arthropoda; class Insecta; order Trichoptera; family Phryganeidae; genus Agrypnia; species Agrypnia vestita. The sequence continues at coordinate 3,326 of JADDOH010012958.1, forward strand.
AAGTGGATGGAAGTCTCTTATATGATGACTCAGGGCTTACAATCTGTATGATCTGGCTTAAGTGATCACTCTACACAATGCAACGTTCACCAATTCCATTGTAAGAACATCCACATACTATCAATTTTTTAAAGTTCTATACATGTTTCGAATCAAGAACATTCCATATATTGCACTGGTCTCTGCTAGAGACATCTGTTGTCATTTTTCTTAGATTTCATTAGATTTCGCAACTGGTAATGATACTTCTATATTTAATTTTTATATTTGAGTTTTATTTTATATATTTTATCTTTTTATTCTATATAACAGGTCCTTAATAAATAATAAAAATAAAAATGGATAATTTCTGTAGCGCCATTTTCGTAAAAAAAATCACCTCAAGGGCGCTTTACACTAACATTGTTTAGTCCTACACTAGTATTTAATTAAATGGTAAGGATTTTACAAAAGGGTGCGTTTTAAGTCTTTTTTTTTTTTAAACAATCACAAAGTTATCATTCACGAATGCACGTTTTGGCTAAGCGGAAATTTCGGCCCATTTTTGGCCGAAACCGAAACTAGTAAAAATAGTGACAGATTTTTCAATAAATTATTAAAAATTTTATACCTGCCAGGACCCGATGCTATTGACTCGCCTACCAAAAGGCCTCTGCGTAACAAAGCACAGTTTGAAGGCGTCTCCCCTTATCTCAATCAAGTTGTTCACCAGAGCGCAGAGTCCAGCTAAAGGAAACGCCGAAGAGAACAGCACCACGTATCCCAGCTGCATCACCATTTCAAGATGTTCAGCAAATGTTCCATCAGACTGTAAACAGTACAATTATTACAAAAAGAACATATGTGGGGTATAAAAACAAAGGCAACAAATCCAAAAAAATAAAAAAAATATACTGAATTTTAGATTTTATGTATCTTTCCCTTTCAAAACTATGTTTCCTTTAAATTTATAGACTATGTTTCATACAAAATCTCGAATTCAGTATATTATAAATAAGTAATTCTCGATAACTCCATTCAATTTTTTTTGGATATTGCTGCCTTTGCTTTTATATCCCACATATATAATATAATATGTGGGGTATAAAAGCAAAGGCAGCAATTATGATGTATATAGATGAAAATTTGAAGAAAAATACACTTTGGGTGAAATATTGAAAGTTACGGAGACAAGTGACATCAAAATTTGCATTTTGTTCAATTTTTCTGAATTATTTTCTGTAAAACATTGAAATATCGCTACAGTAACTTATGTGCAATATCAGAAATTCATTCACTTTAATACAAGTCAAATAAAATGGCAAAATATTTTTTAAATTCCTGCAAGGTTTTAATCATTTAATTTGATTTGTATCAGTGTTATATTCATATAAATTAAGCTGGAAATACTGGGAAAAATATTGCAAACCTTGATGCCGCTTATCTCTGTAACTGTTGAAATTTCACCAAAAAGCAAAGAATATTATCTATTTAAATTGAATAAATAAGACTACCTTGAAGTTTTTGCTACTGGCTACGAGACATCCTGTAAAGGTGAACAGTAGTAACATTTAAAAACTTTGACTCATTGGCAAAACTTTTTAAAAATATTTAATGTTTATCAAAGTATGGAAAGTTAAAGCAATATGTATACAATAATATAATTTGGTAAATTTAGCATATGTCAATAATGTGAAACTCCAATTTTCGTACTGATGAGCTAAAATTAAATTAAAACATGTAACAATAATTATTATTAAGTTGTCTTTATTATTAAATTATTAAGTTGTCCGTCACGCTATTTTACTGCGGAGCTAGACGGAGAGGAGAGTCACATTATTTTGTCCTAATAAACTCTAGCAGCATCATGAACCACCAGGAACCTTTTTAAATCTGTTGTATCAACTTGGTTTATAGTAGTCTTTCGTTTAAACTATGGATTATTGCGTTTTCCAACACCTACGTAACCCATTTTGTAATAATAACCTATGGTTTTTACGAAAGATTATTATGATTCAAGTTGATACAACCGGCTCTCAGTGATTTCATTCAGTTTCAAAGATGGCATTACAAATATGAATTTTCAAGTAGTCTTCTTCTTCTTCTTCAGCCTTATCTTTCCACTGCTGGATACAGGCCTCTTCCATATCCTTCCATCTTTCCTTACTGTTTGCTAGTTGTAGCCATTTCCCCGCAGCGGCTATATTGTCAGCCCATCTCTTTTGAGGTCTTCCAATGCCTCTTTAATCTCCCAAGGTCTCCATTTCATAATTGTGGGAGTCCATCTTTTAAGTAGTATGTGGGGTAATTTTGTGGTAAAATTTTGTGTAGAATAGACAGGTTAAATAATATGGAAAATAATATTTACTTTATTTACTCACCACAGCAAAGCATTGTTTCTATGCTGGTAAATTTTGTAATCTCACCAAAGTTATCTTATTCAAACTTCTTCTACTTACTTTAAACAGTTGTGATTCCAATTCAGCTTGACTAATACTGCGTTGCTTTCCTTCGTGCACTTCCTTGCCACCATTTTCTTCAATCAAATGTTCATCGTGATTAGAAATAGTGGGCATCCCTTTCGATGGAGTCCCTTCTTTGCTATCTGTCTTTTCAAATTTTCCAGGTGGTTTTTCTGAAAAATAACAAATAACTAATGGTGAAGAATTACACATTGAATTCTCTGGATACTAAAAAAATTACAATTAAATTTCTGAGAATGTTTAAATATGAATATGGAAATATTATATAAGTATACGCATTCATCCCCATGTTCAAGAGTTTCTCCTTAAAGCACTATCTCCACCTAATTTAAAAATGCCACAATATCAACTGCTTAAATTATGTTTTTGGGTAGAATAGCTTAATTTTATTTATTGTATATTATTATTACACACATTTTATTCATCGATTGAAACAAATTACAAAACAAAATCAATTCTTCAGGAAACCTAATACTTACATTACATTTTTATCTTCTTTCAGAGATGTGATTTTTAATATTTATTGGTACGGGCTACAGAGATGAGAGAGATACCTAAGAGGAGTAGTGGGGATGACGATAAGATATCACATCAGAAATGATGACTAAACAAATTTTCTTGTCAGTGCCAGAAGGAAGAAAAACGCAGGAGAACATGGAAAAAGCAAATGGAGAGAGAGAGAGAGAGAGAGAGACTCTGCGAAGAAAGATTCAGAAGCCTTAAGTGATCGGCACATAATAAGACAGGATCTTTTCAACCAATAACCTAATTTTCTTTTACCCCTGCCCAAAATGTGTTGATAAAATTTGCCACAAGTTGTGCAGTGTAGAAGTTTTTCTATTTACATATTAACACTTTTCATATTAAATCTTACCTTGGCTAGGACTTAAAGCTCCCCAGAGTGCAAGACTCAGTCTAGCCAACCTTAAATGCTCCAATAAATAAGGCCAAGCAGATTCCCTCAGATTTCCCAAGACTTGGCGGGCAATTAAAAGGGCTGCCAATTGCTGTCATAACAAAAAATTTACTAAATAAATAATGTCACAATGGTAATACATAAATAATTTTTGGTAAATCAACCTCTGTGAAGGGCGAATATTTTCGTAAATTTGAATATTTGGATATATATATATATATATATTTAGATGTGAATATTCAAATAGGTACTATACAAATATTAAAAGCAATACAGAACTGACTAAATAAAATTGAACTATGAAAAGAAGAACATTTACATAAAATTATTAAATTAACATCTCCAATCGATGGCACATCAATAATTCTTAATAATTATTTTTAAGAATTACTAATTAAAACATAAGAAAAGGTTTTTTAATTATGTTCTTGTTATAATAAACAGAAACTAAAATATTTATCTATCTAATCTAGATAACTAAAAATAAAAAACCAGTCTCATGGTTTAGTATTTTAAAAATACTTAGTTTTAATATTGTTTTTACCAATCAAATTTTTTATCATATAATCTTAAAAATTAATATGGTCAAAGGCATGGCCATTCTTTGTATTTGTATTCACAAATACAAATTTTATAGTATGAGGAACAGCCCCACTGCTTATCTATTAGTGTGGATAATTTAGGTCCGTGGTTTGAATCCCGGTAGCAGCCAAATATTTATTCGTTGATTTGATTTTTCTGTATTTTTTTCTAATTGATTAATAAATTTAGTTTTGAATTTCACAGAACATTGTTCTGAAAAAATTGCAACTTCACAATAAGAATGTTTTCTTGAATATAATAAGTCCCAAAATGTTAATTTCATAATAGATTAACCCCGATAATTCGAAAACCTCGTTAATTCATAATTCAAAATCATTTTTAGCTCCTTGCGCCATAAATCAATACATTTTAGGTCACGTAATTTGAAATTGTTTTGAAATTTGACAAAATGTCAAAATTGAAAAGAATATTTCGATTTTTTGCAAGTGATAAAAACAAATATGTATGTCAATATCGAGTACTTAGTAACAATAATGTTGCGATCTTTGTATTAGCATAATAAATGTTGCGTTTTTGAAATATGCAAAAATACAGACTTTTTCACAAAAGTAATGACCTTTTTTTTAAACACTTAGTGATGTTTTTCACAAAATTAATGGCTTTCTTTATGAGTTTTACGATTTTGCAACCCCATCACAATTTTTTTTAATAAAATTTTTTTTTGGGTCCCTTGAATTTCGAATTAATGAGGTTATACATTTTTGAAACAATGGGTGAGCACATTTCTTGTTCATCAAACAAGTGATAGTAAAAAAGGTTGTAAATTAATGGAGATGAAGAAGTAATGAACTTACCTCTTTGAGCTTCTCCTGATCTTGCAAGTAGAAGGCGATGTAAAATAAACTTAAGAACGAGTTCACAAATTGAAACTGCAAAAGGAAAAAAAATTCATACATTAAATCAGTCAAATAAAAAGTATTTTGATTAACAACGCATTAAGCAAAAGAAAATATGCGGTAAATAGTTCTTCCAGAGCTGCATGCATTTTGTAAGTAGAGAATAAGACAATCAGATACATTTTTACAATTTTTGACATTGTAGAATATAATTATAAAAATAAAAACAATCTGAATTGAAATGAATGTCAGACTGACTTCTAAGCTACAACTTACATATTATGATGCTCTCAAACTTCTTAGCTAATGAATCCCTTAACAACCATATATGCGGGGTATAATTATTATTTGTTTATTTCTATAATTGATAGGAAAGTTGAATATGCATGAATTTATGGAAAAAATTAAATAACATGTGATAGAAAAGTGGAAAATAAGAGTTCATTTACTTTTAAACCTTTGTTAAATTGCATCTCAATTACAAATTATGTAGGTAGATATATTTATGTGTTCGGTTCTGAATGGACGTAAGTACAGGTAACCCCCGTTCATCGCGGGGGATAGGTTCTGGACACGTTCGCATTAAGCGAAATTTAGCGATCAACGGGGGATTTTGAAAAAAACAATGTAATATTCGAAAAACACTTTATTAATAAAAAAAACAACATTAATAACGCAAAATGGCTTACGTTAAATAATTAATAATTCGTTAATTTTGTTCCGCGTTGCAAAAAGGAATTTAAATTCCCTTTTTTGGCCTCTACGTTTATTGTAAAAAAATTGCCGATAACTGTCAAGTAATTAATGCATTACAGCCACATTTCACAGCAATCACTCGCTCGTTCAGTTCATCGTTCTCTTCTAACAACTCCATGCATTGATTGTGAAGAGAAAGGGCCTTTTCAATGGTTTTAACACATAATTTTCACACGGGAACAGATTCGGAGACGTCATTTTCCAGAGCGTACGACAGTCCTGCATGATGAGTTTCCGACTAGAAGAAGCGTTAGGCGATCCTTAAACGCTTTAAATCCAGAAGCAGTCTTTTCGTCTATGGAAATAAACGTTCGTGTTGGCATTCTTATCCACCAAATTAAATTTGGTGGATAATTTCCTCTTTCCACAATTTCACGGAACTCCATTGGATATTTTTCAGCTGATTCTACATCTGCACTAGCTGATTCGCCAATCATTTTAAGGCTATGCAAGTTTGATCGTTTTCTAGACCGATCAAACCAACCTTTGCTTGCTTTAAAAATTTCTTCTCCTCCATGTTGAGATTCTAAATGATCCCAAAGACTAAGTGATTTATTCATTATGATTTGGGCATGTGGTTTTGATGTAGGTCCTCTATCCATTTGCTTAATAAATTTTCTATTTCCATCATCAAAAAACTTCTGGTTCGTGAGACTTTCGTCGCTGTAATTGGAGTAACACTCTAACCAGTCTTTTAAATTCTGTCTTTTTGTTGCACAGTTATCGCACTGTAGACTCGGCCAATTTGAAATCCCTTCCCGCAACTGTAATTTGTAACTTTTGACAATTTTTAGATTCTTTTTTAAAGTCACTACAATGCGAGTTTTCTTAACTGATTCTTTGCATTGTCTTTTTAACATTTTATAAATTACGAAGCGATAAAATATCTAGTTAATTTGATTAGGATGGGTTTGAAATTGGAGCTAAGCTTACACTGAAGAACACTGATAAACTCAAATTCGCTGACTCAACCGTACTAGGGACCAGGTTTCGGCGTTTTTTTGTCTCACTCACGCTTGTAATTTTACATATGCAATGTTTGTGCATGTGCAGCGTGAGAGTGAGCGAGAAATAAGATAGCACATATGTGTCACCATTCGTTTTGACAATTCTTGGTACCATGTCATGACCAGACAAGTGCCTAGACAAAAAAAGATCGCGATATAACGAATCCGCACTCGCCGGGGTCGCGATGAACGGGGGTTTACTGTATTTTAAATAAAAACAAACATGTCTATCTTTGTTATCAAACTTTTAAATTAGGTAAGTAATTATTCAAATTACGTTTCTTCATAGTAAATATAATATATTGTCCAGATTTTACCATTGTGATTTTTTTTTTTTTTTTTCACAATATTTATTATTTTTACATGTAGCAGTTGTGTGCAGTCAATAATTTAAAATAAGCTGTACCTGACTATAAATTCTGCCAAATAAATCAAAATGTAATGTATAACTTGCAATATTCCAATCACAGTTATTTTCAGGTTTTATTGTCAAGATGGATATGATATTTAATAAGTAATACTTTTGTTCCCAAAACAATATGTATTTAAGTACGGCTTAATTTAACGTACTAACAGCATGCCACCAATATTAATTGTGCAACTGCATCATGAACGTCTTTCGTGTCCTTCCGAGGACAAGTTTTATATTTAAGTATAGAAATTTGGTATCATCAACTTTGTATTAAAATTCAATTAGAAAAAAAAAATTAGATTATTAACTCAATCCAGTGGAAGTTCACAGAATAGAAGTTACACTGAAAAATGATTGTATCACTATGTATTTCAAATGAATTATAAAATATCAATTACAAAATCAAATGTAAGGTACATTTCACACGTGTCAGGTAAAGTGATGTGTAGAATTAGTATAAAAAATATGATATTTAATGTTGGTTTAGTCAGAACCATCGCCTGCTTTAAGCTGTCATGCAGTTTTATTGTGAGACATTGTGCTGGAAGAAACAAGCTTGTGGAGTTAGAAGCTCTCACAAAAGGAAATATACAAACCAGGGTGACTTTTACAATGAGATGGTTCTCATATTTGGTGTCAAGGCGATAGTTTTCTTCACAATTTGTTCCACACGATCGAGTGAAAGCAATGAAATGAAAAAGAACAAAGCTAATTCACTGGTGAATAATTTCAAAATTGTGTGAATAATTTTAAAATGTTAATAAATCATTAAAAAAAACATCACTAAAATTGAGAAAACCAATCAGTAATTAAATCACTAAGTGTCAAGTTTACACCTTTACAGATCATGCGCTGGAGTTGAAATATATTAGTAAGTCCTATATCGTGAATTCTTAATTTTGTTGCTTGCATGACAATAAAATTTAATTAAACAATAACCAGGGACAGGGGACGTTCAATAATAATTTGTTTATTATTTGTGTTTTTTTTATGAAAATGCGTGTTTTTATTATTCACTTGATGAGATTTTTAAAACCATAAATCAGATTAAATAGAGTTATAAATCATCAAATTTGCAAGACATTACTTTTTAGTAATTTTAATTAATATAATATTGTGTTTACTGAGTAATAATTAATCAACCATTTTATCGTTGTCCCTTTCTATCAAAAACTTTTTCTTTGGCTAAATAATATCCTTCAATAATTGTATGAAATAGAAACTAATTTAATTATCTATTAATCTCATCTTGAAAGAATATAGAAATACACTGAGAATATCTCGAGATTCAAACCATAAAGATAAAATTTCCTTTTTGAACTTTCAAATATTGCATAAAAAAATGGAAACATTCTTTTTTAAACTCCCAAGTGGCTATTGAATATAAAAAAAAGAGTCAGTCGATATATATTTATTTATGTGAAAAATTAATAAACCATTGTTTTAAAATCTCTCTTAGGGCCGGCTGTATCGTATAATAGTTTGTTCTAAGCATAGAATTTTTTCATTTTCCACCAAGGAAACAACCCATTTTCGCAAAAATCTACGCTTTAAACGAACTCTTACTATAAACTAAGAAGATACAACCGGCTCAACTCTTCTCATATTCTGAGAGAAAATAATTTACAAGCGGGTAAATAAATAAGACAAAATCATATGAGGATGTGAATTTCTGAAAAATGTGTATTAACAAGATATTTTAGAATAGTCTTAAAGAATAAAATGAATTTTTTATAAATTTTAATACATAAATATATGTATTCAAATACCTACTTGTGATTCCATTGTAACATACATTTTATGTAGGTATAATATCAGTAAAAATGTAATACGTATTATGTAATGTATGTATGTACATTATTATATATTGAGGTGCTCTAGCAAAAATCTCTAAGATAATTTTGGATTAGGTAAAAATTTACAGACTTATTAAAGCTAGCAAGAAAATCCAAAAAAAAAAAGCATGCCGGTAGATGAAAATGGTAAAAATATACCTTTGTCATTCAGCCAAGTAGCGATACGAAAGTAACAGTGATCCATTGCGGCGATCATGACAGCGAGGGTCAACCGTGGGGCCACGGCTAACCAAGAAACAAAGGCACGGGATTTCACGCGCTCATCCCACCAATCCTAAAGAAGAAACCATAAAAATAGAAATATTCATTCATTCACAATTGAAAGTTGACTGCCGATTGGCGGGTAACATTATTTCGTATACTTTGCTAAGTGTAATGAAAACGAATGCCTTTGATTCAATAATGGCATTATGTATAGAGATTGAGTAAGAGCGGGAATTAAATAAAATAAGAAGAAATAATATTATTTTATGGGAATAGCATTTTTTAGCTCAAAAAAATATATGTACCTGTATAGGGTGCCTCGTAGCTAGTACTAAAAACTTCGGGCGAGTCTTATTTATTTAACTTGTGTTAAAGCAAATGAACATTTAATATTCAATGTAGATTACTGTAGTGATAGTCCAACGTTTTACAGAAAATAAGTAAGAAATATTGAAAAAAAAATGCAATCTTTGATATCGCTTATCACTGTTGACATATCGCCCAAAGTGTATAGAATATTTTTTATTCGAAATTGAATGAAGACTCCCTTGAAGTTTTTGCTTCTAGCTTCTAGACACTATATTTATTGTAAAAAGTTTGCCTCTAAATTGACTTATTGTTAAAAATATTGACTCTACATTTTATTGCTATTATATTTGCTTGTTACCTATTGTAAATTTTGCCTGTCTCAACACAGATACAGCATCTAGCGAGACAGGCATAGTACGATAAGAATTACATGTAAAAATTGTACACAGTTGACATCAAAAAATCTGGCCATCAATAGTCCGGTTCCTTCAGATTTTTGGCTTTCTAACGGATTTCAGATTCACTGGCATTCAAACCAATGAATGACACACTAACTGTTATTTGAGATTTGTATCTGATTATATCGATGATTGATAACTGATTTTTCACAATTCAACAGGCAACCATCGGTAGTAGATAACAGTTATATCGCAGTCACCAAACATCGATACAATGAGACACAAATCTCAAAAACAGTAACATTTCAACATAACAGTAACACAAGTCTCAAATAACAAAAAAACACGGTTAAAATAACTGTTTGACCTTGACAATCTGACATTTTCAAAATCTAGCATTCTTCAGGTCATAAAATATTGCGGAGAATTTTTTATTTATTTCTACTCTGGTACCTGTTGCTTTTCAAAGAAGTGGCGAGATATCTATAAAGGAAAATACCTGAATGAGCAGCATGACGTAAGACGTGAGGGCCACAGCGATGAGACACAAGAAGATGGCAGGAACACTCACTAGATGCCGCCACAGCCTCCGCCTCCAAGCGGGGTACACGGGCTCCGGGCGGCCAGTCACACTGCTGACCACGATTTCGCCCTGAATGATTAGAAACACATTATTCATATTATGTCGAAATATTATTATTGCCCATTTTAATCAAAAATCTTCGACCATTGCTCGAGGATTAGGCGGCTCAAATTACAAATCACTGTTCAAAGTGAATAATAATAAAAGTTATTCAACGCTAAAGGATTAATTAATTGACTAATGTTAACCTTATTTAAGCTTTTTTGGTTATATCAAAAGATAATATATCCTCAATTAGTTTTTTAAATACAAACCTAGATATACAGCCATATTCCGAAAATAGCAATATTGGAATCTTAAGATTATTATCCCAAAACAATAAGCAATAAGACGAGAATAAAAAAAAATAAACGGGACATAGGTGTACGTATACGTCGGTGTTCAGTGGATAAGATTCAACTAAAATTACATTAAATAAGTACTTGTAGAACAAATATTATTTCATATGCACTAATAAATTGTTTTTCCCATAGCGTCACAATCTAAAATTATGGCAAAATTGTCATTGTGGCGTTGGACTCATATGTACATGTATTTTGACGTTTGACGGATAACTCTCATGTCTTGGGTCGCATTGTCTCCCTCTCCCTCAAGTAGAAACTGAAATAAACAAACACCGACGTATCGTTTATTTTTATTCTCGTCTATTAAGTCTTGGGATAACAATCTTAACATTCCAATATTGCTATTTTCAGAATATTGCCGAATATCAAAAGACACTGTTTTAGCATACGGTAAAACCCAGTTAATTCGAATCCCTATAATTCAAAATTTTCGAAATCCTTAAGGTTATATGCCTAATATAATAACCTGGAGGTCATCATAAAAAGTACTTTTTTTTCCCTAAAATAAAAAAATGTATGCATGTAAATTCATATCATCATTTTAGATGTCGCATAAGGCAACTTATTATCAGATTTACTTAATTATTTATTTACAAATAATAATACATGAATGTCATTGGACTTCGGTGTTACATTCCAAAAAGTAAATCTGGCTATGCTGCGAGTTTTTGACAGCTTGCTACTTGGTCGCTAATTGAAAACATTGATTTTATTCACCAAAAACTATATTAAAATCTTGATATTTTTAGTACAAAACAATATAGATTTATATAAAACTGTATTATATTTCATCATCTGTGCATACAGGATAAAAATACCTAAAATTATTTTTGAATAACAAAGCAGCATTATTTATTATTACATAATTAGGATTTAAATTTGGCGCACAGATTTACGAAACAACACACGAAAAGTTGAACAATGTGGTTATGAATGACTAATATTTTAGAAAACTTTCAACTGGCTATAAAGATATCTATAGACAGTTATATGAATAGTTATCGTATATTGACAGAGTATACCTAGCGAGTTGTCTCATCTTTCTTTCGGCCGCGCTCGGCTGTCGTCAGCCGTTTACGCGAGTTGCGAGAATTATCTACGCTGTTGCCAAATCCGAATCACGGCGGACATGGAATTAAATTTGAAAATGACTGACAGATATTTTCATAAATTTTCGAACATTTAGAATCAAATATCTACAAAACTGCACATCATCATCATCATCATAAACTCTACAAAATTGATTAATAAATATTACAGTTTTTTAAAAAGATGTAGATAGCAGTTGTGGTTAAATTTTACGAAAAACGTGCATTTTGCACGAGATTCCCTGTCCAATTCTTATAAATTAATTACACAAAAACTATGTGTCAGATATTTCTCAAAAAAATTATATTATGTATATTTACTATAGGTTAATAACATAATAAAAATTCAGCTCTTTCTCATTACATTTCTCTAATGATCGAACAAACTTAAGTCCCAAAATGTTAATTTCATAGTAGATTAACCTAGATAATTTGAAAACTCCGGTAATTCGTAATTCAAAATTATTTTTAGTCCTTAGCGCCATAAATCAAAACATTTAAATAATTTTTTTTTAAATTTGACAAAGTTGAAAAAAATATTTCGATTTCTTCGCAAGTGAGAACAACAAATATGTTAATGTTGGGTATTTTACTAGTACAAATTTCAAAAACTTTGTTTTAGCATAATACATAAATATTGCGTTTTTGAAATGATTATTGGCTTTTTTCATGAATTTAGAATTAACGGGGTTCCGCATAACTCGAAATGTTTTTTTGAGTTCCTTGAATTTCGAATTAACAAGGTTTTATTGTATTAAAAATAATGTCACACGGCAGGTACACACAAAAACAAGTTACTGAAAATATAAATATTTTTTCAATTGATTGAGCAACATTGTAGATTGACATTTAAAAAAAATATTGATTATTTTATTTGTATATATCTACTTTTATGTGAGTTTTTTTTTCACCAACATGTTTCAGAAATTACCATTCCATCATCAGGGTGCTGTATAACTGTCAAAAAATTTAAATGAAATGTCTTTTGTTCCTTGGTCTTCCAAATTATTTGAAAAATTATTTAAAAAATATATTATAACTGAAGTTCTCGATTACTCGTAATTATTGGAAAAATTTTTAGAATTGGGCTAGTAGTCAAATTCAATTGATTATTAATAATATTTTATTTACTATTGCATGCTTTACTAATTTCTAATGATTCTAAATTAATCAATTTTAGACCAAAATTATTTATGTGTAAAATGGAAAGTGTGATCATTTTCTAATAAATGATTTGAAATTCAGAAAAACCATGATTATTCAGACATCTTAAATGTTCATCAATAAGATTCAATGATACACCGTCTTGTCAATGTACCTTTGTCTCCCTCTAATTTTCAAATTGAATTAAATACAATAAAACAAATCGCATTTAATAATGGATACAATACAGAATTAATTGATAAAATTTTAAAAAATAAATTAAAAAATAATTTAACTAACCAATTTTTATACAATTCACAGATAAATATAAATAATAATAACGATTATTGGCAAAGAATTTTATATATTAATACATTTTCCAATCAAATTTCAAAATATCTACCAAAAAATATTACACCTGCATTTTATACAAATAATAATATAGAAAAACTACTCATAAATGCAAAAGATAAAGATAATATAACTAACAATTCAGTGTTTACAAATTGTCTTGTAAAGATTGTACAGCGTTTTATATTGGAAAAACCGGTCGAAATTTGAATGTAAGAGTTAAAGAACATTTAAGATGTCTGAATAATCATGGTTTTTCTGAATTTGCTAATCATTTATTAGAAAATGATCACCTTTTTGATAAAAATGTAGGACTTTCTATTTTACACATAAATAATTTTGGTCTGAAATTGAATAATTTAGAATCATTAGAAATTAGTAAAGCATACAATAGTCAATAGTAAACAAAATATTATAAATAATCAATTGAATTTGACTACTAACCCAATTCTAAAATTTTTCCAATAATTACGAGTAATCAAGAACTTCAGTAATAATATTTTTTTTAAATAATTTTTCAAATAATTTGGAAGAACAAGGAACAAAAGACATTTCATTCAAATTTATTGACAGTTATACAGCACCCTGATGATGAAATGGTAATTTCTGAAGCATGTTGGTGAAAAAAAACTCACATAAAAGTAGATATATATACAAATAAAATAATCAATATTTTTTGAAAATATAATTGCCCATATTTTGAAACGTTTAGTTTGTAGTTTACCCCGAAGAAGAAACGGTGGTTCTGAAACCAGTCGGCATCTGTCTTTTATGTTTGATTTAATTAATTGACAGCGAATAACCACAAAGTAATAGCTGATTACAATAGTATACAATTTTATTTATTTTACATGCATCACATAGCAATATGCCGCGCCCAGTACCAAAACGCATATATAATTATATTCATTTTGAAATGGTCACAACAGACGCAGCACATGCTAAAATGTATACCTGATATAATGGTCTTGGTTCAATGAGAAGATCGTCACGTTGATCTAAAGTTCCCCATCTATACGCAAGCTCGTTAGAATATCTAAAATAAAAGAAAGACAAATTAAAAAGTATTCAGTTCTTGAGAACGAAAAGAAAATTTGACAGATAACAATATTACAATCAACCTTCAATTCTAATGCATTAAATTATAATTATACAAACCTCTTCCACGACTGAAGATAAATACACGCCCAGAGTATATTAAATATTGAGAAGAGAACGTATGCCATATCACGCCAGCTATCTCTGACACTGCTCATGAAAACCTGTAAATTATTAAAACATGTTATCATCATCAATGTTGGCACTACAACCCTTGGTGGGTCTTGGCCTCCTCAATAATTTTCCTCCACTCATCTCGGTCTAGTGCCAGCTCTCTCCAGTTTCGAAGCTCTAAGGCAGAAATATCTTTGTGGACGTTGTCACTCCATCTTAGTTTCGGCCTTCCTAAGCTCTTTCGCCCTATTGGCCTTGTGTTCAGCAGGGACTTTGGTGCTTGATGCTCGGACATTCTCTCCACAAGACCCAGCCACCGAAGCCTTCCCAGTTAAACATGTTATAACAGCGCTAAAAAATATTGTTTGCATGAAAACGATTGCCGTTCGGTCGCTGGTGCAAATACAGTAATTGAAAGCACGTCCCTTGACTAGATCATACACCAAGGTAATAGGCATCATATCTGAGTAATGTTCATATAGATCTTTGAAACATTACGATAACTTTGAAGAAGGGATGTTTTTGATACAATTTTGTTGATGTAATATCTAACCTCAAGATTCGAAATATGAGGAGTATAACCTAAACCTGCAGTATCTAACTGACAAAATTGAGGTAACCATATTTGCAATTGATTTTATAGCCAGTGCGGAGATTTGAAAATATAATTTTTTACAATTAAAATAAATTATAGAAGTCTTACAAACACAAAAAGTCTTACAAACGTGTATGAAAGTCTTTATAGGGTGACCCAGAGCTTATGACCTGTATGAATTGGCTTAAATGATCACTTTACATAATGCAATGTTTACCTACTCATGTAATGAATACGCCAGAAAATTACTTTTTTAAATTTTTTAACTCCATACACGTTTCCTATACAGGGTTATTTGGAAGCCAATAATAACCTCGCAGGACTATATTCCTGCCTTGATTATAAGTCAAAAATGTTCAAGCTAATATGACCTAATATCAATAGTTAAGGAGATATGCGGCATCAAAGTTTGCATTTTTTTTTTTCAATATTTCCGACTTATTTTTTAAAACGTTTAAAAAAAATAAGTTACAGTAACTTGTATCGAATATGACAAATTTATTTCCTTTAATACAAGTCAAATAAAAAAATAAAAACCTTCGAATTCCAATTGGAATTTTCATCATTTTATTTAATTGATATGAGTTGTAATGATAGTCCAACGTTTTACAAAAATTAAGTCAGAAATATTGGAAAAAAAATGCAAATGTTGCACATCTCCTTAACTTGATTATCCTTAATATTGATATTAGGTCATATCAGCTTGAACATTATCGACTCATAATCAAGGCATGAATATAGTCCTGCGAGGTTATAATATTTTCCAAATAACCCTGTATAAATAGCTTAATCTCTGAGAGACTTTTATAATTTATCTTAGTTAATAATTATATCTCTGTGGACAAAATCCAGTAATAATGTTCTCTTATAAAAACATACATATAAAAATATTGTTAAGATATTTTTTGATGAAATTCATCTAAAACAGAATGTTTTCAAGATCAGTTATCAACCGTAATTCTGATTTTATTGAAATAAAAAGTAATTAAATTAAAAATGAATCAGCTTACCCAAAAAATGAATCCCAAAATAGCCGGAACAGTGAGGGCGCAGGTGTAGTGTCCGAGCCAAGCAAAGTACATGGCTACTTTTACGCCGAAATAGCCACAGATTTCCTCTGTTAAGCAAAATAAATATTTATCATTAGTAAAATACATAACTATATTCCTAATACCTTATATCATAGGACACCTTGTGGAGTATATATGTATGTACAGTAAAACCACAATTTACATTTCTTCAGGGAACAGCAAAAAACGGTGTAAAACTGAGAAAAACTTAAAAGTGAGGAAATGAAAATTGTGGGAAAAACAGACTTGTAATGAAAATAAAAACAATACATACTTTCAAAAATTTGATACATAGTAACCTACATGTTATTTTAAAAAATTTACATTATGTCTTAGATTACTTTGTGCCTATTTACTATTTTTTCTGTTGCTATTGCTAAAAAAAAACATAAAATAACCCCGTATCATCTGACTCGAAATGGTGTTTGGATAGTATTCTACAAATCAGGTCAACACCTTGTTCCGCCACAAACATGTTGGTAAACAATGTGATGGCGATTTTCGAAATGTTTGGACCCCTATTCTCCAAGTAAGCCGCTAAATTTTAGAGGCCGTTAAAATTTTTTAACGCCCATATTGTTAATTTCATATTCTGTAACTGAGGCTTCCGTTGAAAAATTGGCGGATCTTCTAAAATCGACCGCTATATGTCATATTTTTATCAGGCGGGAATAATATGATGTATTGTCAAACAATTTTACAGAAGAAATTCAAAATGATATGCAATTAATTAATATAAAAAAGCATAATGAAATAATACAGAAACTCATATGTGAAAGCTTTCCACACAATTTGAACATATATACAACATCCAAAAAATGAATAAGCATGGTATATTCTATCATGGGTGGAAATGGCGAATGTTACATTGTGTAAAGTGATCACTTAAGCCAACCATAAAGATAGGTCATAAGTCCTGTGTACACCCAAAATGACTTCTATACCTACTTTCCCATAATAAATACAGTTTCGTCTCTGTGATATCTATAATATACATTAAAAAAGATCATGGCTGATGCGTTAAAAATTCAAAATTCATTAAATGTTGAGGTGCTGAGTTTTTGGGAAGAAAAAGTAAAATTTAAAATTTTGCTTGTAAATTTGATTGAATGTAGAAGGTGACATTGACTTTTCTAAATCTTTCAGTGTAAAACTGCAGAAATGTAAAATTCATCAACATAAACTGCGTGAAATATTTGTATGGGAATGTATTGAGAACGGGACTTAAACTATTCCGTGTAAACAGAGGGAAAACTTGAAAATAAGGAACATTAAATTGCAGTTTTACTGCATATATATTATGTCGCGATCCCTTAAAATGGGAAACCATACGTACCTTTTTTAGTTGTCTGTTTTGATACGCACATGCACGGATAATTTGATTTTGAACTAATAACTTATACTTGAACACGTTTAAAGTTGGTTTTTGCATTTATAAATTCAATGACAAAATAGACTTACCAAGTGGTTGCGATGAGAACACAGCGCGGACCCATTTCTCACGAAGTTCATTAAGTTTTTCAGTCTCATGAATAGGAAATACTCGCTCTATGAGTCCTGCACTAACGCAGACTGGGACTGTAAATAAAAATGGATATGTATGAAGGTACAATGCATATGTTCCATTTCCAATCAATCAATAGCATACTATTTACAAAGAAAAGTTTTGGAGAAACAAGTAATTGTTTAATTAATGCGTAAGTACATATTTTTGACTTTTGTGAAAGAAATAAGAATAGGGTATGGTAACATTTTGAAGTTGTACTTCTTTAGGCGTATTCAGAGTGAAATTTTAGCAACCAACGAAATGTATGTATGTGCATCATGAAACAAAATTTTTAACACCATGAAGTCACAACTCACTGATCAAAAATGTCAATTTTCCGAGTGATCATATCAATAGCAATTCATGTAAGTATTGACAATGAATTGTTTGAAAATGCAGTTATGAAAATTGCATATGCTCCGGGAGCTGTTATTTTCTGTTTTCATAATATCATCAATGTAGTGACCAAATTTATATTTTGTTATTAAGGTGGTTGAATAATATGCTTCCTATTTCATTTTTCCTTTTTCATACAAGCAAAATGCAACTCGGTACATTGTTCCTATATTTTAGATTTTTTATCCGTTGATGGGGAATGCACATTCTGTCCAGCTACGTTCAAGACTCACCGATGCTCTGTCCCGGCCTGAGTTTAAGTGGTGGTGGAGCCGGCTCACCAGGGCTGGCCCTCACTGCTTCCAGCAGATGGAGAACCAGTTCTTGCCTTTCTAGAGATGTTAGGAAATCCTCGGGACAGTCACTCTGAATGAAAAATATTTTATTTTATTATATAAAAATACTAAAAAAGTAGGTAAGAGTTATTTTAAGGATACTACATAATGCTATTATTGGTTGAATGAAAAAACTTTGGTAAAAACAATAATAAATTAATTTAAAAAATAATGCATTTTTATTTGGCAAAACTAAAAATATGTAGAAAATGATTGAAGTAGCGAAAATATGGCTAATACCTTGTGAAAACAATGTAGGTCCCTCAGAGTGAATTCTTTCAATCCGCCTCCAAACTCCGGCTTAAGAGTTTTTGACATGTGAACCTCTTCCGCCGCTCTTAACAAACTGAAGATACAACAAAATTAAGACATTTTAACAAACGAATATTTAAAGTTTTCTCGAAATGTAATCAGTAAAAATTAATAACAACGCCCATAAATTATTTATTCTGATTTGATTTTCCTTTTTCTTTGAGACAAAATTGTTCAGACCATTCCTAGTTTCTTAGCCCCTTACAAAAATAGAATATAAAATATTAAATAAAATAAAAAATTACAGGTATCCAAATCTCAATCTTTATTCGTGCATTGAGATTAAAATGCAGTAAAAGTATAGTCTTAATACAGCTTAGTATGTAGTTATTAAAAACATTTATTTTAAAGTCCCACGTAAGATAGAGAATGTCTCGTAGCTAGTAGTAAAATCCTTGATGAAATGTGTCTTCTTCATTCAATTTTGAATAGAAAATATTTTTCAAACTTTAAATGATATGTCGACAGTTACAGAGATCAAAATATGCATTTTTATTTCAATATTTCTGACATATTCTGTAAAATGTTGGACTATCACAATAGTAATTTATATGGAATATTAAAAATTCATTCGCTTTAAGCAATGCAAGTCAAATAAAATGACATAAACTTTCCAAAAATATTATTTTTCAAATTTCCGCAACGTTTTAATGATGATGAAAAAAATTCCGGATAATCAATATAAATGCTCCGAAAAATTCTCCAACAATACAGAAAAGTTGCAAAAATTCACACTATGTGTGCCTGATGTCCGAAAGTCAAGCACACATGATTTACATGTGCGTGTGCATAACAAAATGCCACCAGAATGTTACAGGGATGGCAAATACTCTTATGGCACAATTACCATTTTGATATAATCGCTATTACTTCGTGACGTTCTGATACGCGTTTTTCTCAGAATTTATTCCCTAAGTTCTCGGACACACACATGTGTGCCCCGACCTTTTTTTGGGGCGACAAAACTAGATGTGGATACACGCCGCATTCCTGAGTCTGGCGCCTCATCTTATAATTAGATTTGATACAGTAGATTAAGTTATATAATATTGTTATTTTAGAATAAGATTTTGTTGTTAACATTTTTTTTCTATGACTTAGAATTAGATAACGCAAGCAATCAGATAAGCTGCAAGAGCGACTTGATGCCCCGTCCGCGGCTGTCGCGGCCCTGCGACTTGCCACCCGCGGCCTCCGGACAGCGAGTACGACGTGTGTTTTTGAGAACGATATTTTTTTTGTTGTGATATATGATAGGGCATGCTAAACTTTTGTGAAGTTCGAACTGCTTGCGTTTAGGCTAGGGATAATTATTAAGCTAGTGTTAAGTCTTCTAATTGTTAAGGATTAATTGAGAGTTGCTGTTTTAATGTGAATAAATGTGATAAATATTTAATTATTCATGATCATTATTTAAATTCCCGCTCTCTTTTTTCCTTGACAACGCATTTTCATTGATAGGTGAAGATGCGTAGCATCGCGAGCGAATCTAGCATTGATTCCCGCCATATCAATTTATTTCACTATAAAATTGAATCAATCAGAGAAACAAGAAAGTAAAGAGTATTTTTTTTACCCTTTGTGACAAAGTCTGCTATGAATATTATTCTATTTAAATTTTTTGGCGAGAGTTTTGTCATCATTTAATTAGTTGTGATCACCTACACTGAATTAAGACAGTCACATACTGGTCACGCATCAAAATCCTACCCGCACCCGTCAATTTGTCACGAATTTGGAACATTTATTCTCCATGGCACATTTACTTCAAATTTAAGAAATTCTTTATTACTTCCAATGCAATCCAATTTCATCAACATTGTAAATTTGCAATGACTACGCAAATAAAATAGTCTAGCAGTTAAGCAATCGGCTGTCGTCGATTGCTTGCTGGTTTTATTAATTTTTGAAGCTGGCAATGGAAAAAACACATTACTCTATGCTTTTTACGCATAATCATAATATATATAGATACTCTGGCACCCCTGACAGTTGACGGGAAACAACGCTGTCAATATTGTAAATTAATGACAACAACTGAATCCAACTAGCCTTCGTAAAGCACTAAAACAAACTAAAGATTAAAAAATAATAGAAATTTTTTCAGATATCACTTTTGGGAAAAGACGGACAGCTGATATTTTCGACTCTTTTTCGACTTTAAACACGTATTTGGGTATTATGAACAATGTGGAACATTTTCATTTTAAAAAGTAATTTTTCATGTTCAATAACTTTCAAAATTCATCCCAGATAATAAGGAGTCTATTGGATTGAAATAAAAATTGAAATGGGATCTGAATACCCCATTATAAATGTTTCCCTACAACCTTTGTGGTTAAAATAAATCTTAAAAGAAACACATTAAAGAAAAAATTAAAAGTTATCAAAATCTATGACTGGCATTTTATATGGGTACAAAGGTACGTAATTTTAATCTTAAAGTAAGGGAACATTGAAGCTGCCTCAAAATAATAACTTCTCAGAATTTTCGAACCATCTTTTGGAAACAGGCCACATATTTAAAAAAGAAAACTGTGTTGAGAATCTCCATATAAATAATAGAGGCCTTAGATTGGATAACTTGGAAATATTAGGAATCAAGAAATGCCTGAACACTAAATATAATTAATAACCAGTTAAATTTTACGAATAACCCATTGCTTGATATATTCCCCACTTCAGTGTCTACTTGTCAATTACCCCCACCATAATGCATCCCATTATGGTGGGGGTAATTGTTTATCAAAATGGGTAGTTAGTATGCATCCGTCCTGACGAAGATACAGTGGTATCGAAACCAGTAGACATAAAGTTACTCTAAGGGCCAGTTGTTTGATCAGGAGTAAGAGTAATAATTAAGAAAAAAGCATAGATCTTTGCGTTCTCCACCAATCAAAACACTCGTTTTCGTAAAAATCTATGCTTTTTGTTATCTTACTCTAACTTCTGATCAAACGACAGGTTTGTGGTTTATACAAAGTTTTTAATCAATTAAAATTAATAAAATCTATTTCCTTTGTAATTCACAGTTCGTGCATATGGATAAGATATCTTAAACATGTCACTTATCGCAAGTCTTGAAAGAAAGAAGAATTCAGATAGCATAGGTTGTTGACAATTAAGAAGGAATTGTTATAAATTGTGTATTCATGATACTTACACTTGAAAGCTAGCTGTAAGATAGAATGCTGTGGATTGAGTAGAAGGATGGTGACGCACACACACAGTCAGACGGGGTGTTGCAGAACGAAGTTTGCGAAGTAGCCACAATAGCGTTGAATCTAAAGCACCTAGAAAAGAAAAAAAAAATTATTTAATAGATTTACTGACATCCCAAGCAGCTTGTATCATACTTGAAGCACTCATTTCGGAGTAGATGCCACATTAACCGGTTGTATGCCGCGCAATTTGGCGCACGATTGTTGTTTTTTAGACTTTTTTGTGATGGTTATATTCATGTAAAAATCAACAATAATCGCTAAGACGTTGCAGTTTCTGGTTTCTCAATATACAGACTTCAATAATTACTTATTCATTAATTATGAAAAAAGGAACGAAGTTCACTGTCAGAAACGTACGCACATATTTATCGAATAAACCATGGAAGCAATAATACTAAAGATATTGTATTTCAATATTTTCGTTCTAAATATATCAAAGAATATAAAAATACTTAATTTTAACACTTTTTTATTTAAAAATAAAACTTTTTTTAAGAGATAAATAACGCAATTAATGCGCGGTTCGAAGACGACATTTGGAATTATTTTTTGTTCAGTTTGCACGGCAAATGAGGATACTTGATAAATAGAACTCGTTCATTCATTCAAAAACTTCAGATACAACAAACAATAAGCTTTAAAAACCCATAAACGCAGGTAATATAGGCCGAATTTGCATACTTGGCTAGGGAGCGCAGTTCTGCACTCCGGCATATAGAGGGTACAAAAGTTTTCTTGCAGATAAGTAAAAAATAAATTCTTAAACAAATAAAACTAAGCAAACCTTTAGGAAAAGTCATAACAACATCACACTGCCTCGTAGCGACAGATTGTAACCATAAACGACGAGGGGTTAACAAATGGCCACCAATGGGTAGTTTTCTCCTGAGCAAACGTCCAGCTGGAAAGAAAATAAATTCCATAGTTTTATTGAAATTCACAATTATGCAAGCATCCAATCAGTCATATTCTGATATAAGCAATATTGCTATTTCTGTATCTTGGTAGTTATTGTATAACATTGTAATACTGCGAATTTTGACGTTTTGAGTTTGACATGTTTGAAATCAATGAATTCATTCAATTAAAAAGTTCATTACTCATAATTGTGAATAACTTCAGTTTGTTTACGTTTTAGAGCTTTCTGATTGATTGAATTCATTAACTTCAAATCTGTCAAACTTAAAACGTCAAAATTGTCGGCATTACAATGTTATAAATAACTTTCAAGATACAGAAATAGCGATATTGCTTATTTTAGAATAAGGCAGAATAATTTTTTTAAAAACAATGTTAAAAAAGAAATAAACAGTTGAAACTCACCCCATGTATTTAATAAAAATATGTTAATTTTCAAAATATTTACTGGTCACATCATCATATAAGGTTTCAAGAGTTTCGGAATAAAACATTTTAATTATAATAATGGAGATAACAATTAACTGTAGGGAAATAGTACAGTATGCTGCTAATATTTTCGAATCGACTTATGAAAAATTGGGAAACAAAATCAGATAAATTATAAATATTGTAAAAAATAAAAAGGAAGATGTTTTAACAGTTACAAACGAATTTCAAACATACCACTGTCAATTGTATCCTTCGCCACATTGGCTATCATCTTGCGTCTTCGGAGTCCAATTTCCGAAGGATGCTCGGCGATATCCTGATTGGATTCCACCGGCGAATCCCCTGAACTTGAACCGTCCATTTTGGAAGTGTAAATTAAAAACAGACGAGTAAAAGGTGTTAAAAAGATTAGGTAAGAAGGGCAGGTATAAAATAATCAAGCTGTTGTTACATTGAAGCTGTCGAAAGTATTACGTAGCGCAGGTCTTGTTTGGAAACATGACATCACCGTAACAATCGACGTCACATTTCATGTAAAATATTTAGATTTACCATGAAGGATTAAAAACAGAGGTTTTTTGAACCATGACACTTATCAAATAAGTGCCGCTTTACATTTCAGTCAATTTTATTATTGAAACAAACCTCCCAAAACGGTAAGTAATGCGCTAATTACCGCCTATATATCAAACGTCAAAAAAATTGATTTTTACTTCATACTTGACTTCTTCAACACAAAAAATCTGACATTTCGCCAATTTTTGTATTGCCAGTTGCCATTCTTGATTATCAAAGACATGTGTAAATACTTTCAAAATTTTTGTAGTACCTGTTCATCTCCGTACTGATTCGCGGGGTGAGATCATCTAAAACAGTCATACTCAACCTGTGGCCCGCCAAGCTTTTATATGCGGCCCGAAACTCATTTATTATCAGAAACGCGATTTTGAATAATTTGAAATATCCGCGAACAAAAAGACAAACTCCCATCATTTTAAAACCGGCGATTTCTACGGTTTAAGAAAGAATTTCAATCACAGATATTTTCAACCACATAGCGTACGTTTTGTGTTGGTCACGTAATTTTTTTAGTGATCCTTTCATCCCACATTCATCCATAACTATCAGTTAAATCTGGTGTTTCAGTGTGTCGATTTCTTTTTTTGAAATCTATAAATATTATTCCTACTTTTTATTATTCAAATAATTCACATAATTTTGAATTTTTCAAATCTTTGCACAAACTGATATTGTATTTTGAATGCATCGTGCCATTACAGTTTCCCGCCCCAATGTGGTCTATGCAACTCTGGACGTTTTTTCCTTTTATAATTTCGTCTCCTATATAATTTCCCTCGTTACGCCTGTAAGGTGTTGGAGTCTGTACTCATAAATCAAGTTTTCGTATGGTTTTTTTTTTTTAATATTTGTTCACACAAAATATATTCAGAATATAATTTGGCGATAAGCCACTTAGGCTAGGTCCGTTCTAGGTAAACCGCCTCACATTTTAAGGGGGGGGTAAGGTTAATTCGTACAAAAAAGGCATGTTTTTGTGAATTTTTTGTGACGACACAGTTAAAATCTCTTTATAAAAACCAATGGTTCATTAAAGCATGATATTCGAAGAATATTGTGTAAAATACTCAAGATGAAATATTAAAAAAATACGGCAATGACAGCAATTACTCGGACTTGTCTCGGAAAAAAGTAGAATTGCGGTGTCCTTCATAACGTGGTGCTGGATCATCTGAAATCATAAAATCATAGTTCATTCGTTAGATAATAGGTATCCCCAGGTAACGCTGGGAGGGTTTTTTGAAATTTTAATATTTCATTTTTTTGAACACTTTGAATGGAAAAACGCGATTTTTTGCGAAAAAATCGGCTAATTTGTTATTAAAAAATATAAATTATTAACAAATTTGAAAAAAAGTCTCCAGCGTTACCTCGTAAATTATGTATAGAAATAGTGTTCAAAATTTCAAAAGAATCGGTGCATTAGTTTTGAAGTTATGAGGGACACCGACTTTGAAAACGTGAGATGTGGGGAAAACGCTTTAAGTTTTGCACACTGTAAAATTCAAAATAAAACTCGACACTTATTTTATACTTACACACAATCGTCGATGCCATGTTCACACAGCAAAGAGCTTTCATCATCAGCATCTTTTTGTCCTTGTCTACGCAAAACTCTTCCAATACAATAGAACGTCCGGTAGTCCTCAGGTGAGCGAGTCTCTCAGCTGCCCGAGCAGGTATAGAAAATCAGTCTGAGCATCGCTCAAATGTTCATAATTTCTTTAATTTTGCTCCGATTGACTTGAAATTTTGACACAA
>JADDOH010012959.1:0-28786 GCA_016648135.1 Agrypnia vestita
TTACATATGAAATTGGAGTTTTGGCGTACTGGCAAATTTGATCTCAAATATCTTCTCTTTGGTTAGGAATTCCAAATCCAAATTTATACAGCTATTTACTCATGTATTTGTGTTTTGAAAATTATAATTCATTTGTTTTTTCCTCAATTGTTTTTTTCTTGCGTCACTCAGTTTACAAAATGAAAAACTTGAAATATCGCGTTATTTACGAGTACGAGTTCCACCGTGGCACCAGTGCTGCAGAAACGGCTCGAAGGATTAATGATGTGTATGCCGACGGTGCCGCAAAAGAAAACACAGTGCATTTTTGGTTCCAACGTTTTCGTTCTGGAAATTTCGACCTGCAGAACAAGCCCCGTGGACGGCCGGAGACCAAAGTTGATAATGAAGAATTGAAGGCTATTGTGGAAGCGGATCCATCGCAAACCACATCCGAGTTAGCTGCAGGCTGCGGTGTTAGTGATAAAACAGTTTTAATCCACTTGAAGCAAATTGGTAAGGTGAAAAGCTTGAAAGGTGGGTACCTCACGAATTGAGTGAAGCGAAAATTGACTCCAAAAAAGTTACTTGTGAGCGTTTGGTGGGCTAGTGCTGGTGTCGTTCACTACAGCTTTCTTAAATCTGGCCAGACGATTACGGCAGATGTCTATTGTCAGCAACTGTAAACCATGATGGAAAAGTTAGCTGCTAAACAACCGAGGCTGGTTAATCGCTCTAGGCCACTGCTGCTTCATGATAACGCTAGACCACACACTGCACAACAGACGGCTAACAAATTAGAGGAGCTTCAATTGGAATGTCTAAGACATCCACCGTACTCTCCGGACCCTGCCCCAACAGATTACCATTTTTTTCGAAATTTGGATAACTTCTTGCAAAGGAAAAAATTCAACTCCGATGGGGCAGTCCAAACCGCCTTCAAAGATTTTATTGATTCCCGTCCGAATGGTTTTTTTAGTAAAGGGATCGATGAACTACCTATGAGATGGCAAAAGTGCATAGATAGCAATGGTACATACTTTGATTAAATAAATATATTATAATAAAAAAAATCGGCTTTATGTTCCCCCCATACTAAACGCCAATTTCATATGTAAGGACCTAATATTATGATATTGCAGCTGTATTTAAACTGAATAACACACTTAGCGGCTGCCGAGAGGTTGTAGGTAGTGACAAAGTAGCCCATCGTGTGAGCGGAACCAAGTGAAGTTAGAGTAAATTAAAATAAATCACGTCACTTAAGAAATATTAATAACCGAGAGGGTTATTTATATTTCTTATCAGTACGCCTGTTGACCGAATTAATCGTGGTCAGGTTACTCAGGGCTCTGCCGAAAATTATGTTTCTTCCTCTTCTTCATGTGCCCTGTCGGGTCCCCCCGACGTCGGCGATCACCTGGGAGAAAGTTTCCCTGTCCAGGGCAGTGCGGAACAGCTCTTCCACGCTTCTTATCCCGGTCCACTCTCGGATGTTTCGAAGCCAGGAATGCCGCCTCCTTCCGACCCCTCTGCGACCCTCAATCTTCCCCTTCATGACGAGCTGAAGGATGGAGTATTTTTCGCCTCTCATTATATGACCAAAATATGAAATTTTACGGAGCTTTACTATGTTGAGTAACTGTCTGTTTGTATTTGCTCTACGTAAAACTTCAACATTACTAGTCATGTCAGTCCAAGATATCCTTAACATTTTACGATGTATCCACATTTCGAACGCCTCTAGATCGCGATTTAGAGTAGTCACCTTCAGCGTCCATGCTTCAACACCGTAAAGTAGAACTGACCATACATATCATTTGATCAATCTCTGTCTGAGCTTCAAGTTTAAGTCGTCATTACAGAGTAGACTTTTCATCTTATTAAAAGATGCACCGACTGTCTCTATTCTGCATTTGATCTCCGTATCAGGGTCCAGATTGTCAGTAATAATTCTGCCCAAATACTTAAACTGTTTTACTCTCTCAATGTTGACACCCTTTAATTGAAGGCACACATTTGGATGATTCTCTCGGCTAAAAACCATTAACTTGGTCTTGCTAATATTTATGTTTAGACCGTAGTGTTCGCCAGTGAAATTAATTTTACTGAGCAATTGTTGCAGGTCTTTAAGTTTTGAAAAAAAAAAAAATTTCTACTTTCTGGCTGGTATTAATGTTACTGAAACTTGAAATATTACCCTTCTTGTAATGTTTTCGTGCACATGCTTCGCTATAAATAATAACAATTATACGCCTTTGTTTTGACAGCAAATGAGTTTAAATGAAGCGGGCGGGGGCACCGAAATACGCTCGCCCGCATATGTATTGCTCAGGCTACTTCAGATAAAACTCGCGTTTACACTACTTGTTGTCGCTATGAATCACACTCGGAAATGTTCTATGCATGGTGATATTGAAGACATTTTGTTACTTACACTTCCATACTTCTGACAGGTATGGAGTATCAGACAGAGTAGCAACTGCCATTGCTTCAGCATCAAGTCTGATGTTCCAAATTTTGATAAGAATAAGCCACGTGGAGCAAGAAAGAAAATAAGAGAGAATGTTATGACACAAGATAGAGTTTTTCAAGTTTCGGCCTTGTATTTTGACAGGTAGATTCGTAAAGATAAAACTCCAATGATAACTCTTTCAAGTTCCAAATAAAAACCTAGAAGCCGCCGCTTACTCCGATCTTATAAACTGGCAGAAAATCGTCACTAAATTACCAATAATTCAACAAGTGTCTGACAAAGATCTTCAGAACATCAGTCATTCATAACACGTAGTGGCGAAGGTAAATCGCCTCTTCTGCTTTTGCCCCAAAGATCTGTGAAGACTGTCACAGAAATCTCAGTTTATCTTTACATATCGCGCTGTAATGCCACAATTTGAGAGCAAAAATGATTTTGCCGCTAATTACTTATAAAGTAGAACTGTGTTATGATTTCTTTCCCTATCTAATATATTAAAACTTACCTTAGGTCGTTGTCTTATCTATTTCTTGAAAAATGAAAATTTTAATCAAGTTCAATGCCTGTATGAAGAGATAAATTATGGGCATACGGAAATACAAACACTTGTTTTTTTTATCTTCTGTTTACAGTTTTCTAGGATATTCTGCCGTCCATCATCAGAGCTGATGTGGACTGATGGACTGATGGACCCTGCAATGGGATCCGAAACGTCGGCCAGAAAGCACACACGGCAGAATATCCCAGAAAACTATACACAGAAGATTCTGAACGGCCGTGAAAACCTAAGGACATTTTTAACTTGTTTTTTAGTTAAAATTTTTAAATCAAAAACAAAACAAGACAAAATTATGGGACAGAATTATGGGCTTTTTTCTTAAGTTCAATCAACATAATCGTTATTAAACATTATATTATATATTATTAAAAGACGTCATTAAACGACCATTTTTCACTATTACATTTCAATACAACACGAATTTTTTTTGCATACGTTAGTGGCCCACACCAGTGAGCAGTCCAAACGTTATGCACATAACCTAAAGCAGGCCGACGCGCTCTGACTGCTCGTGTTAACGATCCGCGTCGCGGGATCCGGAATAAACCCATCAGGGCTCTCTTGTGTCAGCTCGGTAATGTAATTTCATACTCACTTTGCTTTCAATGCTGCTAGGAGTGGCTCCCTTATAACATGTCTGCGTCGTAAAACATTCTTACGTCAGGTATTTACTGTAAGTATGTAAATCGCTTTTTACTCCCTTTCTTTTAGCTCGTAGCGTCTGCTTGTCTACTTGTCGTCGTGTCTGCTTATCTGACGATAAAACTTTGGATCGATTTTTAACCCTTTTCCCGTGATCCAATCGACCTGAAACTTGGCAAGTAGACTCGTGGCGACGATCAAGAAGATATATCAAATTTTCGTTAAAAAAATAATAATTATAGTATAATTTCGGATTTTTAGAAATTTTATTGGTTTTTTCAAATTGGAATCATTAGAAAAGTTTGATTAGCAACGGCGCGGCGGCCCGATAACGTCGCGGAATATTTTCTAAATTTGATTACTCCGTCGGTATACATAATAGGTACTTCGCTACGATTGTCGAAAATCTAAATTGACTGACAAATGTTTTTAGAATTTAATCTTCAAATCATGAAGTGTCTTATCAAAACTCAAAACATCTGACATTTTAGAAATATATTAAATTACTGTAAGATTAGTGTTATGTTATATGTTTTAATTCGTCTTTAATTGTTGTTATATTGTACAAAGAAAGGGAGTATAATAAAAACTTGCTTTTCATGGGTTAGTTTTTTTGATTTTTTATTACATTAATTAATAATTAATATTTTATTGCATTAATGAATTCAACAACAGAGACAGAGAACCGTTCGTAGAGACAAACAACAAATGAACACACTAATGTTGCAATTAAGAACGCAAAAGAGTTTGTCTATCTTGGGAGTAAAATCACATGGGATGGCCGTACAAAAAGAAAGGTTGACAGGCGCATCCACCAAGTAAAAGTTGCGTTTAGCAAAAAATCAAAGATTTTCGAATCCAATAATATAAACCTAAAGCTCCGCAAGCAGTTAATAAAAACTTATGTGTGGAGTATTTTGCTGTATGGATGTGAGACATGGTGCAATGGCGACAGAGAAAAAAGACGATTGAAGCCTTCGAGATGTGGACCTACAGAAGTGCCCTAGGAATTTCCACATTACAAATGAAGAGGTTCTCAGCAGGATTAATGAAACCAGGCACATGACGAATACCATTTCGAAAAGGCGCGCAAAAAATCTGAAAAAACAAAACTATACTGGAGGAATGGTGGAGGGAAAGATTGCCAGAGGGCGCCATCGCCATGAATATCTTGAGCAAATGTGCCAAGATATGAATCGTGCCTCCTACACAGAGCTGAAGAGGATCGCCGGAGACCGAGCGGAATGGAGAAAGAGATGTGCTTTGCTGCAAACCAATCCCACGGATTGAAACCTAGGAACGTAGGAATTCGAGAGACGCAAAACATTTAGTATTTGGAATCTTGGAACATTTTGGAAATCCCGCGCTGACATTTACTAGGATTGCAACACTTTTCGCCGCGTCAATGTCAATTTTCTGTCAACAAGTATCTATTTTAAGGATTTGTATACAACTGTCTGTTCCCAATCATTATGGGTGTGTTTACGGAATGAGGCAAAATGATTTCATCTCAATTTCGGAAATTTAATTGAAATGAATCTCAGTACCTACCCTGTACACGTGTTTAGATCTGGATTTGGAGAAAACTAAAATGCGCGCAAATATTGATCAAACCCTGAAATATCTATAATTTATAGAAATAAACATTGTTGACACTTAAAAATCGAAGTATAGATAATCAAAATATTACAAAGTTATATATGGAAAATAAATAATAATAATTAAGCAACACTTAAGGTGTTTAAATAGCATTAATTATTCTGAATATTCTAACCGTCTTTTGACTATGGCTCATTCTTTTGATATTAATAAGGTTTTACAAATTTTACATACAAATTATACAGAATCACAGTTTGATAAATTAGAAATTTTGGAAATAAGAAAAAGTGTTAATAGTAAATTGAATATTATAAATAACCAGGTCCTTTTTATAAATAGTTATCTTTTAAATTTATTTTCATGGTAAGTGGGTACTTTATTATTATTTATTTTCCCTAGATAACTTTGTAATATTTTGAGTTTCTATACTTCGATTTTTAAATTTAATTTTGTTAGTTATCCTGACGAAGGGGCCATGGGATAATAAATAAGTGGTGTAAACAAAGTTTATTTTTATAAATTATAATTATAATGTCACTTAAGAAGTCCTTAAGTATCTAATTATTGTGAAAAGTTAGACAAACAGAAAGCGTTAAATTGACAATATTTATTCAATTTAATCTTCTCTCTGAACACGGGCCTTTGAATCAACGGGTATAATTAATATACGCCTATATCTATAATATCAGACTTGGCGTCGACAGTAAAATGGAAACCAAATACTTGTTGGTCTTGTGGTTAGGACACTGGCCTCGTGATCCAAAGGTTGCGGGTTCGATCCTCACTCCAGACTAGCAAGTTAGTCCTATTTTCATAGTACAAGCGCTTAGCTTAGTTTGAAAATAGTAAGAATATTGATGTGACACGTATTCCGTGTTCACATCTCTATTTTTTTTAAAAAAAAAAAAAAAAAAAAAATACCACCATTTTCTCTTTAGAGAATCCTCTATATGCAATATACATTATTTGTATCGTTCGTGTCTCTCTTTAACTAAATACATCAGTTAAGCTTCAGCGCTAACTAGCTAGCTACCTACATAAAGAAATTTGGAACACCACATGAAAAAATACTTCAGAAAATTCTACAAAGTTTAATTATCATTAAAAATGATTAAAAACTTTGAAATTGCTTTTATATGTGTATGTGTATTCATTGTCTTATTTTCATGGTATATATTATTGTTACGTGTCGTGGCTCGGTCGAAATGAAATGAAAAACGTATTTCGTAATTGATTACTCGTAAAATAAACCTTTATTATCGGTTCAATATTTTATCTGACATTTTACATTCGCTGGAAACCCAATACTCATTTTTAAACTCAAAGAACCGCTTCGCTTTTGTTTTGCTACTGCGGTAAGAACTTTTATAAAATCTTCGCTTTCGAATTATCTGTTAGTTCGTTATTTCAACGACCGAGCACACCGGCCCGTCGTTCTGCGCATGTTCTGCGCTGTTCCGCGCGCATGCGCCATCGTTTGTATTCGGCTGTCAAATGTCACAAAAACAACAGTATTCGGGATCCCGATCCGTAGGGATCCCGCGGGATTGGAAATTATAATCTCGAGGGATCCCGAAAGGGTAATCGTGACTCGGGATTGCATTCCCTAGTTGCATTACGGCAACGCGTATCTTAGACTCTCACCTATTTTTCACAAATATCGCGATACGTTCGAGATTTATTTTTTATCATCAACAACTCTTGAGTTATATAACAGCGCACAAGTCTCGATTGATTATGATAATACCAGAAGTATCTTTTTTTTACGATCACAATAAAATCAGGCAGTTTCTCCTCTTAAATAAATTTTATGAATGCCGCTCGGTAACAAAGATTTATTTGCAAAGTCACAGCGCTGGGAAATTGTCATACTGTAATAGAGAGGCTCAGGATTATAACTGGATAACGACCATTTCAGGCAAGAAGAGAAATGAATTCGTCTGAATCTGGAGCCAAAAATATGCTAATTCTGTAATTTGCAATGTTGAGTTGTTATTGTAGCTTGCGCTGAAGATTTTCTGAAGTGTAGTTTTGTTTACGTAAAGGAATAAAATTGTACTTAAGACGACAAATTTTGCATAACTTTTCATATTTTAAAAACTTGTCCAAGTCTTAATCACGACTTGAATATATTTTACGCAATTCCATAATGGAATTTAATATTCCTGTGAATATGAAATGATTATTTGAGTAATTTTCAAAACAATCAACCATCATAAATGTCTACTCTTGAATACATTTGAACATAAAATAATACGAATTTAATCTTTTATGTATTTTTTTGACATCTTTATTCGTTATTATTTGTTTTTGGCTTCGTTCGTCCTATATTTAGTAATTAAAATCCCCGTCATATTCCTTCCTTTTTTACCACCCTCTCCTAAAGCATTCGTTCCGTGTAGTGATGGTAAAACCGTTATTTTAATACAGTTATTTGAGATTTGTATCTGATTATATCAATGATTAATAACTACGATTCAACAATCGT
This sequence comes from Agrypnia vestita, assembly GCA_016648135.1. Lineage (NCBI taxonomy): Eukaryota > Metazoa > Arthropoda > Insecta > Trichoptera > Phryganeidae > Agrypnia > Agrypnia vestita. The sequence continues at coordinate 7,744 of JADDOH010012959.1, forward strand.
CCAGTACCGATGGTTGCCATCGAATTACAAAAAATCAGATGCCAATCCAGACGCAATTGGATACAGATCTCAAGTAACGGTTATTGTGTCACCGGTTTCACTAGTTCCGCGTCGCCAAACTATCTCAGCGCCGCTTTATTATTTTTATCGCCCTACAATCAGCCTTGTATGTCCATACTTTAGTATTGTGTATATGGAAATGTTTATATCTACGGGGTATTTCAGATTTATTTTTCTGCATGTAGCGGAGAGCCTTCTTTCGTACGAAATTCTTGTATAATGGAGACATTCGTTCGTCTCACAGTTCATGGTACATGCAGAATACGATATTTTAGCTGGTTGGTTGTGATGAGAAAAAATTTCCCACCCGTCCGGAAGAATTCTCTCGTACTCAGTGTGTGTTCAGCATGTGTCATAGATGAAATGTGCACAGCAGAGTCAATTAGATATAGCAAATTAACGCAGAGCGCAAATAATACTCACTGTTTGAAATTGCGATTCATTTATTCAAGGTCCCAAATTTAGATAAAACTATCCCAATATTATAAATACACAAATAAACTATTAATCAACAAAACAAAAACATAGATGTGGCAAAAGAGCACACATGATTGGAACTCTAAATGTACCTAGATGCAGTAAAACAGCCATGCAACACCACTACAGATAACTAAGTAGGAATTAAATATTTCAATAATCTACCAGCGAATATAAAAACTATATAACATTATGCAAAGTTCAGAAAGTGCGTAAAATCATTGAACAATTGAGTGATGGGATTTGTAATATTAACCTTAACACGCTTATTTTAAAATATTGTAATATTAACTTAACACACTTATTTTTAAATATTTCTATATATATATTATTTGCATGTATGTGTTATATTTTATTAAAAAATACAGTTATCTACCACACTTGTGACATTCTCCGGTTTCATACACAAGTTTATCATTTCATGGGACTGTAAAAAATTGAAAAAAATCCATAAAAATTAAATAATGTATATCATAAATGCAAAATATTATGTAAACTTAAATAAAAAAAATAAAAAAACAAATTGGAAAAAAATTTAGAGGTTGGGTTGCTTGTACCGAGTACAATGATAGTCGACAAAATCATCATCGCTGTGGCATACGGATTCCCGCAACTCCAACACCACACCTCGAAGGCGTCGAGAATGTTTATTTATTTCATTCTCACATCCATGTTTCACCTCATACAAAGCTAGCCTGCCATTGGACTTTCACGTCTAGTCTAGATTATTTATAACAATTGTATTGTTATAATTTAAGTACTTGAGCACATTTCGTTGTGAGCCCAAACTAGAAAAAGTGTTTTGTTTCTTTTTTTTGAGATTGCGCAGTGAACAGTTACGATTTGATTATGGTATTCTTTAGATTTAGTCTGATAGCTGTCTGCGTCACGTCACGATGCAGTTAAATCACTTGACTGATATAAGAATCAGAATGTGGGCCCGGCGGGAGCGGGAACCGGCGCCGGATTTATCTGAATGCATCTGAGGAAAGTGAAAGCTAACAAAGCCGCTCCATTCGGTGCTCATTCTTCCTCGGGCTGCTCGCGGTACAGTGCGGCCAATCACCGCCGAGACCCGAAACCGCCAACTGATACCATTCCTTTATGCTTCCATACAAAGAGCTCCGCTCCCTCGCACCAGCACAATGCCTCACGCCCATTGGCCGAGTAACGGATAGCGCAGTACAGGCTGTCCCAGATGACGGCCGTTGTGAGGTTATGTTTAAAATATTAGTTAGATGACCGCCATTTTGTTTTTAAATTTTTTATTGTTAAATTTATACATATTTTATATTGTAACGAGTTGTTGGTTGACGTTTGACAGCCGAATACAAGTGAAGGCGCATGCGCGCAGAACAGCGCAGAACATGAGCAGAACGACGAGCCCGTGTGCTCAGTCGTTGAAATAACGAACTAACAGATAATTCGAAAGCGAAGATTTTATAAAAGTTCTTACCGCAGTAGCAAAACAAAATCGAAGCGGTTCTTTGAGTTTAAAATGTAGTATTTATTATTATTAGTTTCCAGTGAATGTAAAATGTCAGATAAAATGTTGAAACGATAATAAATGTTTATTTTACGAGTGATTTATTACGAAATACGTTTTTTCATTTCATTTTGGCCGAGCCACGACACGTAACAATATTATTATAACAGCTTGTCGGCACGTTTCTTTTCCATTATCTTCCCTAAGTACGTTACATATTTTGGCTAGATTTCCAGGGTCAAGTTATTTAGTAGGAATTTCCTTATTTCTCTTCCTCTCCTTGTAGGTTGGGAGATATTCTTGACGTGCTCCGGTATATTGAGAAGTTTATTGAAAGCTTTTGTATAATCTGATGGAGATTTTTATTACTCTGTTTATATTCAAAATGGTTAATATTTTATGTCAATAATTAATAGTTAAAACTAACTATGTTGTGAATTCACCTATACACCTGGCGCGTGCAGTGAGAACATGAAGCATGTCTTTTAGCTAAACATTTATTTTGAATAAAAAATAGAAATTAATATTTATCAGAATATTCTGATTTATTAAAATATGATTAGTATACTAATAATTGTGTTAGGAATAATACGAGATATATGTTTTATTTTGATTTTTTTTAAATATATGATTGCGTAAAAGTTTCCACTGCACGTCCCTGCTATACACAGATTGCATCGCCTAGGTTATCAATATAGCCCTGTTAACATATTTAATGCTCGTAAATTCCTTACATATAAAAAACAAATCTAATTATCTTCCACTTTATTGTTTGTTTAGTTGTGTTTATCTAAATTCTAGATTTATCTAGATGATATTCTTTTATTTTTTATCATTTTTTGTGTGCTTATTACTTATTTAATTTATATTGTTGATATTATTTCATTTTTTGTAATTTTCATCTTAAATACTTCGATAGCTATACCATTTGAAGACTTGGTGTTTCATATTATGTGAAAGCTCGATTCAGGGCATGTATTATTAATATATAAATAAACAATTATTTAATAATGTGAACAACTTCTATAAAATAGTTCAAAAGTATTATTTTGTGAGTAAAATTGTTTTAGTTATAGCTAGTTGTATGCTGTTTGACGAGGGAGTGGCATTTGATACTAGTCACAAAATTTAATCTAGTTTGAAAGTTGTGTGTTAATTAAGCCCAAATGAAATGTCGGTCGTCAATGTTTAACCACATATTTCTCTACTGAAACAGCCTATTTTTCCATCTGGGTCAACCTGTGTTGACAATTTTAATTTTACCAGATATCTAATTTCTTTTTTCTATGTCTGTACAAGCAATATCTTCCTCATCTCTATATTATGATGATATTTAGATAGAAAATATTCAATCTATTATTATTTTACTCGTGTATTTATGGTACGTTGATCAATTCGAAACTCGAAAACTTCAATCGAAGCACGCCAATTCATTCACAGACAATGGAAATGACAGCTGTCATCACTACTCAGCATAAAACTAACGAATAATGCATCATCGAGAAAATTTTTTTTACTTACTCATTAATTTTTCTAACTGCGCCCGCAGAATAGCAGATCAATTACTTGGTTTCATATTATTCATTAAAAATAAAATCGGTCAAACACATAAAATATTAAATTGAAACTCTCACAACCGCGGACAGTTTTTTTAAAAATTTTTGTCTTTTTTAAAATTAATTTTTTAGGCATTTTCCTAATTAAAGTCAGAATATATGTACTTACCCCATTTTCGGGGTAACTGCATATATCTTGATTATTTTAATAAAATTTTAACATAATAAAAAAAATATATGCATTTCAAAAAACATAATAAACGCACAACACACAATAATATATATATTTGAAAACATATAATATAAAATTAAAATAGTGCCGGATGGAATAAGTGCTAGTGATGAAAAAAAAACAATTTATTGATTAATAAAAAAAAGTTAAATACAATTAAAACTTATAGTAGATACCACTAGTTACAATTCTGTGCGTACAAAGATATCTAGAAGAAGTGCATCCACAATGTTGTTGCACTTTCCACAGTATCACATAATCATGGGGTAAGTATATCTAGTCTTATAAATCAAAATTCTTTAAATATTCAATAACCAATAACATACAAAACAAAATATAACTCAAATAATTTGTACTCATCAAGTTGTGTGTCCGTAACACAAGATTTTGTGAAGTTATAGATAATTTACGAAGACACTTCTAAGTCGTACGTTGAGATAATCCAGTGCTCAAAATTTGAATGATAATAACTGAAAATTTAGACTATGTTGCAGCTCCATTTATATAGCGTGAATTAAACTGATTTTAACAAAGTCTTCTAAGACGGCACCACTATAACATGATCTGTATACAAAATAGAAGCATAGATGCACTTACCCCTTGTATGCACTCACCCCAACTCTTTGCCTACTATTGTTACAACTATAACAAATAATCTATTGTTTGCTGAATCACTAAAAATACGGGTCAAGAGATACATATATTACCAAACGTAGATGACTTTCTTTATGAAAGTTCGTCAGTTGTGTGTTTTTGTCAGTGGATTTCAGTGGACAGTCAGTGGATTTGATTCGCCCCAGCAACAGTTCAGATATAAGAAATTTTGGCAATTGAATGCCTTCTGTTTATCTAACACTGTGGGTAATTATGATTGTAGGTGACATTTTTTCGCACGAGTCGTTCATCGCTGTCCAATAGAACGTCTTTACAAAGGTTAGACTTTGTGTCGTTTTCATACAATATCTCGAGATCAAAGACTCAAAACATGGAACGATTAATCTAGATCTTTATCTCAGCGTTTCTCATTCCGTGGAAACGGGCCATAATATCAACAACCACTAGCTCTATCATATTTTTAAAATAACTTTCATTAACATTTTTACGTTGATAAAAACATATTTCAACACCAATTGACAATTTATAACTCTCATGCAATTTACAGTTGACTCACGACACAATATTATGTTAATATGACACTTATTAGATTCATTTGAATACCCGAGTACTTCAAGAAGCCTTGCAGAAATCGGACGGCTAGGAATGAGGTAAAGATCATTAGTACCGTTTGATTTAAGATGCCGGTTACGAATAGGACATTTTGCCAAATTCTGCATGATTCATGGAATTGCTGAAATATCCACACAGATCTAGTGTGACTCACTGTATTTGCTGCACAGAAGTAGGCTCTCCAAAATATACGTGAGTCACACAAATTATGTTACGTTAGTCATAGATGTTTTAAATGGTCATAAAAAATCCAAGGACTTACTTTAAAAACGCGAAGAGATTCTCGCGAATAATACCTACAATATTTTCTTATCACAGATTTTTTATAGTGTTTTGTTGACTTTGAACAGGTATGGCAAATTATATCCAACATCTCAATTGTCATTTTTTAATTTTTTATTATTCCATATTCTGTCTTAATAAAAATAAAAATTGATAATTTATATAGCGTCATAAAAATTTCACCTCAATGGCGTAAATAAACTTCGGTAGCTTTCTCATAAAATAACTGTTTTACTTTCAAATATAAATCATTATTTTTGTTAAACCTCTTATCATAATGTATGTCACATTTCAGTTTAAAAACTGTTTTATCTTTCAGAAAGATAAAACGTAAAATAAAATTTAATATAATATTTTGAGTTTGTCCAAATTTTTCAATGAACACAGTACTGGATTTTTATCCCAGGGAAAATCATTAATCAAGATATATTATAGATGTCTCAGAGAGATGAAATTATATTTTTTTATGGGAAAGTAGGTATGGAAGTCTTTGGGTGTTCATAGGACTTACGACCTATCGTACGGCAGGCTTAAGTGATCACTTTACACAATGTAATGTTCATCATTTCCATCCATGATAGAATTCCAATTCTATCAAATTTTTAGAAGTTGAATATATATATTTTACAAGATTTACAACCCGTTTCACATGTTGTAATTAACATTAGCGCCACCGGCGTCCAAAGCTTTTCACATTTCCTCAATCAAATACAGATGTCACTAATGAGGTAGGTACCTACTTTCCCATAAAAAAATATAATTTTGCCTCTTATATATTTAAATGGAATTCCGAAATACGAAGGACTTGTGACGTCGAAGATATTGTCCGATAGGGAAGATCTAGAAGACGTTACTGGAGAGATCATGTGGAGAGAGCTTGTTCTGAGAGAGTAGTGAACGTAGCAGCGAACAAGCTGCCGTCTGGTACCAGACTCCCAGGAAGACCGCATAAGAGATGGCGAGATAGCTGGACATCTGTATCCCAGGAACAGGCTCCGAGCAATGACAGGACGCAGTCCTAGATGAAGCAGAAGAAGAAGATATATTTTAATCAAGATATATTAAAGAGACATCTATAATATATCTTGCTTAAAAAACAGGCAGTCTTCAGTTGCGTTTATTCAAGCATTTATATTTTCATTCATATATTCAGAGCCAGAAGGCGTGTACATAATACCCTTATGATGATGAGCATAAGTGATAATTAAGTGTCGTCTGCCGTTTCTAATACTATCAAAACTTTTTTATATTGATTTTTTGGATGACTGTACGATATATAAAGTCCACAATAATTTTGAATAACATTAATCACGGTTCAAATAACAATTTTAAACCAGAGGCTTAAAATTTCACACTATTGCTCACACATAAATGTTGGGTGAGTTATACCTATTAATATTTAAAGCTATATATACCTATACTATTTTATTATATATAGCTTTAATTCGAGATGAAACTGAGATGTGTAATGATAGAAAATTTCACTATTACGGAGTCCGGATAAGTTGTCAGTTTCTCTATGGTTGGTTAAATGACCTATGTATTTAAATAATATTATTTTATAAAGAGGACCTACTCAATACCATTCGATTTTACTTTTGAAATCAAATTTTTGTTCTGTCCTAAGTGATTAATACTACCTAATTAATTAGTAATAAATGTGTTTTTAATAAAAAAAACTAACTTTAAAATAGTATCTGAAGGCTCAAAGTGTATGAGTAAATATATATTGTTTAAAGTCATATTTTTATATGGTTAAAATGCGTTTAAATATATATTGTTAAACAAATATATATTGTTTAAAGTCATATTTTTATATGGTTAAAATGCGTTTTAAAATTTTCAAAAAACATAAAAATTTATTGCAAATTTCAAAATTTATAACATTTTTATTATTATTAATATTGAACATTTCTTAATATTTAAGTTCAGTTTTATCATCATAATGGTAACTTTATACTTGTAAGAAAACATATTCTGTGTATATATAAATATTCAGAATCTATTGATTTTTTCACCGAAAATGAATTTTGTGGCCGCGACCTGTCAATTAATGCTAATATTTTCTTAATTATTGTAAATAAGGTTCAATTTATTAATTTTATAGAAGAACGAAGGTTTTATCTAAGTAATCGTCCTAAAATTGTAATTTAGCATATACATACGTTTGATATATACTTCTGATATAAATTAATAATAAAAACCCACGTTTTCGAAAATAAAAGCCGAAATATGCATTTGCAGTGAAATTCTAGCCCTAACTAATACGAATTAAGAAATGTTAAACATAACAAAAATTTTCATAATTTTTTTATTTTTTCAATACTTTGTTATATTTTTGCAGGTACTACACACAGAACTTATTGAATACACACATCACTTTTTTATAACATATTTTTTATCATCATCATCATCACTCTTGGCTCTACAACCCCTGGTGGGTCTTGGCCTCCTCAAGACTCCAGTAGTTGCTGTCTAGTCTATGGTCGTAATAAAAAATAATTGTCAATTGTTTGTCAAGCGCAAGGTTTGGTTTATTAAGAAATGAAATTAATCCCTCTCCAAGCACATGAGTCTCTTTTTGGAGAAGTACAACGATACAATTTATTTATTTATTTATAGTTTTAATAGAAAGAAATGTAAGAAACTAAATTAATATAAAATATTTTATTAAAAAAATCACGTTGCACCATAAACTATATTTCATTTCCATGCTGTCTAAAACTAAGCACAAGTTACTTTCAAACTGTTGTATTTAATTTTTTTATTAAATAAAACTGTTTAAAATACATTGTTTTAAATTAAACTTCAACTTTATAATTTGTGTTCATTTCTTAAAAAAAATAGTGAAATGAAATGTATCTCGCAATCGTACAGAGTTTATAATTAATTGGGGTCATACTATTATTCTACGGTGAAACTAATTACACTTTATCCTTTACTTTCCTTTAATCTAAACTGGATATTTCTCAATACGGCGAACTTCTATTTTTAAATGATACCAAAAAATGAGAAGAGTGTGGGCTTTACTGCTATATTCACAAATTTTATTCGTTTCACGCCTCTGCATTCTGACGAAAATCCTCCCAACCCCCAACCCCCAATATCAACCTCCCCTTACACCCAATAAAGTTTTCTCGCTCGCCCTGAAGGTATATTTATAGAAAAAAACACTTATTACGATTTTAGTTTTTCCATTTTGGTAGATTTCAAGTTCAGATCAACTCACCATTATTAGTTCAATGTCCCACACATTCGCGCGTCTTTTAATTATTTTGCTAATGTTTTTTCTTTTATTTTTTTATAAAAGATAGTTAATGTAATGTAGAAATTTGTGTTGGATGCGTTCAAGTGTGTATTTATGGGTACTCCAGACAGATGAGTTGTTTTCAACCTGACTCCTAACAAGGGAACAGTATAATAGTTACTTACTTACTTACCATCACGCCGTGCCGGGGTAGGCAGAGAGGATAGAGCGCCAAACTCTTCTGTCCTGACATACAACTCTCGCCTCATCCACGTTCATACATCTTCGCATGCAAGCTCGCCGGTTGTTGAGGCTTCTAACGGGACCCTCTTCCAGTATCTGGTAAATCTGGTCGTGCCACGTCTTCCGTAGTCGGAATCTCTTTCTGGCGCCATCAACACTTGCATTATATATCTTTCTTACCATTATTTCCTCATTCATTCGCTCAACATGCCCAAACCATCTGAGCGACCCTTTTTTAATTATATTAATTGTGCTATGATCAGCTTTACATTCATTAATATAAATAAATATAAATAAAATGATTTTGAACACATACGTCTGAGGGATCTCATCTCCACTGCATTCAATCTACTTTCGTTCCTCTTCTGCCAGCTCCAGGCTTCGCTTCCATACATCAGTTTCGGTATCAGAATTACACTATGTATCGCTGGTTTTGCCTCGTTAAACATATTTCTATTAGAAAGTATTGCGTTCAAACCACCATTCACCCTATTCTCTGCAGTCACTCTCCTCTCGATATCTTTCTCAACATTCCCTCTTCTATCGAACATTCTTCCCAAGTACACAAATTCATCCACCTGTTCCAAACATTCATTACCTACTAGAATTTCACACGTTGTCTTACTTTCCTCTTTCTCGAATTCCTTCACTTTTGATTTGTTTACGTTCAATGGTTTGATTGTGTAAATATTTGAAGAATTGAAGAAATATAAATAAATAGCAGATGAAAGAATGAAATGATTCTGAATAGACTAAAGAAAATGTTCCATTAAAACATTTACCTTAAACTATAATTAATGATTCCCTATAACTCTTTTGTAATTCCCTTTATAAATACTAAATTTCAAACATGTTGATATCCTAGGAGAGACGGTGTATTATTTTCCTCCTAGGTCTTCCTTTGTACCTGGTGTATAGTCAATCTTCTATCTATCCTATACGTTCGTACGTTTTTTTAATTATTTTTACAAATGTTTTTTGATTTTATTTTTTTATAGAGTCATGATTAACCCTGGTTTAATGACTTTCTTACGTGTCTAAAACAACATACAAAAGAAGAAATCATTTTGATTAAAATAAATTAATGCATTGTGAAATTTATCTTGTTAATCGAGGTAATTGTGTTTGTTTTTATAACATTTAAACAAGCCAGAGCTGTATTTTCCGAATGAAGAAGTACATAGAGACATGACCTAGTCTTATATTTTCGAAAGAGAATGATACGATGTTCCCTCTACTTGGAATCGTGAAAACTTGTTGAAACACTACCAAAGAGATATGAAGCGTTTGAGATGAAACACAAGATTTTAAAAAATAATCTGGATTGGCAGGGTTACATATGACAATGTAATAATCCAGATGTTAAAGATTCCTTGAAACAATTAAAACCCAGAAATTATAATCGGGACAGACATCCAAAGAAATGCCAGATTCTACATCTAATCACTCAAAGCAAAATGCGATCAGAAGAAGCCCTGGCTGATGAATCTAAAACTATGGTTCGGGAACTCCAACTTTTCCAATTGCTGCTAGCAAGATCATGATCACCAACATGACCGCTGATATTGCTCTTAGGTTTTCAGAATCTTCTGGTGTGTGTCTTCTGGGGTTTTATGCCGTGTTGCCGTGACAATGTATTGCAAGCCAATACTTAACCACAACACCAACACTCACAATAACACATCGGCCCTGATGATGGACCCTGCAATGGGATCCGAAACGTCGGCCAGAAAGGTCGTAAAAACACGGCATAACACCCCAGAAGAGACAAACCAGAACATGACCGCTAACGTTCGTTAATCGGAAAAACACTGAAATAAGGAGAAAATTTAAAATATCCCGTTGCAAGTGTGATTACGTATTGTCACGTGTCGTGGCTTGGGCGGAATGAATGAAAGCACTGGAAATTAATTGGCGATTTATTAATTACTGATTAAATAACTATACAATGAACGAAGTCACTTAACACTATTAAACTTAACGTTATTCTTTAAATTACACTATTTCGCAACATATCACTCTTAAATGGACACTTTATTATCGCTTTAACACTTTATTATTAAACATTCACTAGAACATTACATCCAATTTCCGCACGTGTTGTGACCAGTGACAAAAGTGCGTACTTCTTTTTAGCATTACGTTGTAACAGTACTTATGTTCATAATCAACCTCATCATCAGCTTGTGTCTCTCAATTCTCTTTGCAAGGACTGAGGGCGCGCACTGGTTTTTTGGAGATTTTTACACAATTTATACGTAATTTTATGATTCTATGCGATAAATTGATCATATAATTGAATTAAAATATATATTTTTCAAACAATTTAATACTAAATGTCAAAATAATTACTATTTTGGACCATTGCGTATATTATTATAACTTGATCGGTTTGCGTGTCGGCATAGAACGATAATGAATTAATAATGTCTGGATATGGCAGTTCAATTTTCAATGTTTTCAGTTTAAAATTTAAATTGTTAAACTAAGTATGATAAAAAACACAACAAGTAAGTTTAAATCTTTCGTTAAAGAAGTAAAATGTCTTTGTTGAATTGTAAATATTTTATAAAATCATTTTATATTATTTCCAAGCGAAGCAAGCGAAATCAAATGATTCGAGTAAAAGTAATTCAATTAAGTATTCTGATATCTGGTTGGATGAAATGGATTTTATTTATTTTGACTGCTTTGGTAAAGATATAAAATTATTTGATGACTAGTTGTAACCCGTCAAAAATGACGGAATATTATACGTTTGCAGAATCTTTTTGGCGATCTATGGAGAGGCGCCCGTAGGTCGGGCTTGGTAGCCCGGGGTTCAAGCTCGATCTACGGCCGTTTTTTAGCCGTGAAATCGAACGAAATTACGGACGTTACACGAAGTTACGGGTCCGACATTGAAATTATTATATTTGATTATTATATATGCACTAAATGAATCATGTAAACTAGCTCATCTAAAAAAATATATTTGAAATAGAAGATGAAAGAATGAAATGATACTGAATAGACTAAAGAAAATGTTCCATTATAACATTTTCCTTAAACTATAATTCATAATTCCCTATAACTCCCTTTATAAATACTAAATTTCAAACTTGTTGATATCCTAGGACAGATGGTGTAATATTTTTCTTCTAGGTATTCCCTGGTGGTATTTGTATCTATCTATAGTTTGTAACAAAACAGGAAAATTACAGTATTATCCTGAAACAGAAAAATGTTAATTATGAAATAAATAAAGTATTAGTAATAAGAAAAATATTCAGTACTAACCAGTGAATTATAAATGTATATCTTCCTCACCACGCGTTAATTAAATAGTTTATGTAATCGTATTAAAGAAGTGATTCAAATTGCGTTCCCTCCTTACATATACATTTTATAATTATTTATTTAACTAGAAAACATCGCATTTATTCAAAATCGTAATGAATGTTTAGCGTTAGTCAAAATATGATTTTATTTTGGTAATAATATTTTTACAATGCATATATTTACTTACCTTCTTATTGTACCATGCCTGAATCTTACAAGAAAGGTATATAGATTTGTTACAAGTAAACGTACATTGATTTTCAATAATTAATAAAAATACTTTGTACCTAGCAACCGAGATATTCAAATGCTTTATATGGTAGTTATGTGAAAAGAATTTTCTGTAGACATTTTAAAAGAGGCAAAGATTTTCGATTCAACATTAAATGAAAGGAAATGAGAAATCAGAAATAGCGCTACGGAAAACGGCGACCGCAAAAGGATAAAAATTTTATTCCAGTAAATCTCCCTTTATTGGAGAAATCCAGAGAAAAATATTTCGCAGAAGACTAAACGAATTAAGTAGATTCAAGATGGGATAATAAATATTTATCAAATCTTGTAGAGTACTTTCATCATCGTTCAACGTAAATTTTTTACAGGTATATGCTCTTAAATAAATTATTCTAGAAGACAGTGCATAGGTTTTGGGGCTGAAATATATATTTTTTATCGATTTTGAATATTTTCACTTGTTTTTTGGCTATTTGTTATTTCAGTAATTTTATTATTATTGAAATTTATTAACAAAGAATGACCTAAAATCTCTCTTAAACCAATTCAAAATTCAGAACAAGATAAGTAATTTCACAATCCCACTTTTACCAGTATCAACGCTAAGCTAATGCACAGGCTTGAGTAAGTCTACGAAGCATAGGTACATGTTGCGTTATCTAACTGGATCCACAACAAAGACCACAGAAATATAATTTAACTCGACAAATTGGTACTTGGGATATCTCGCAATTTTGAGAGAAATATTTATGACAATGTCCTAAAAAACAAAACTGACAAAGGTTCTCATGATACATTCCGACTATTTTTTTGTATTTTTTTTTTTTTTTTTTTTTTTGTTTTTTGTATTTTTTTTTTTGTATTTTTAGATGCGATTTTTTGATTAATAACTAACCAACTTCCTATGAAGTCATTTCTCTGTTGACAGAGAGTATAGAACGCCAAACTTTTCGCCCAGTTCCATACATCTTCATGCACGCCCAACGGTTTTCGATACAGGGCCGTTCCACAATATTTGGTTTATCTGATTTTGCCTGGTCTTTCATGGACGGCTCGGTTCCCGTTGCCTTCAACACTCGCCTCACGTATTTTCTTTACTGAATTGCAAAGTAAAATTTTCTAAACCACAGTGAACAATGGAAGGTATTGTCACGAGTCTCTAGAAGCTGAAAGCATTATTGACACATAATCGAAGATTTTCCAACACTTTGGACGATTTATAGTAAATTGGAAATTACTAGAAGACTGTAGAATAAACGGTGGATTTGCCGACGAAATTTGAGAAGCTTCTGGAAATTCGAAAAGATTTATGACAGGACTACGCCAAAGATTATTGTGAAAGTTCGATCAAACCGTAGAAGTGAAACGGCGTATGAATTATTAGCGACCAGTGAAAAAGATTACGAGAGTACCTATCGAGCGTTCGACAGTGAAAAAGTGCGATAACAGATGTGCGAATATAATGGAAAACTTAATAGCGAAAATAAGTACAAATTTCATATCAGTGATTACAGTTAAGTTTGTATCCAGTGACTTAGTGCATAAAGTAAAGCTTTAATTAATTTCAAATATTTAATTTTTCTCCTAATGCCGCGATCTCGTGATAGTATGATAAATTTAAAAATATTAAAGCAATTCGAAACGCTAAAATATTTTTTCTTAATTTATACAGGATGTAATAGAGCTTGTACAAAAAATATGTCAGGAATATAGAAAAAAATGCAAACTTTGATGTCGCACATCTCCATAACAATCGATATTAGGTCATGATAGCTTGAAAATTTTCGACTCGTGATCAAGGCAGGAATATAGTCCTGCGAGGTTATTAACGTTTCCCAAATAACCCTGAATAATTCTATTTTTTCCTCAGACGAATAATGCTAACCACCAGCATTCTCTGCAACTCTGCCTTGCTGCAATCATAAACCGAACAGAACGCATTACAACGGGAGTATCTGTGCTCCCGCCGCGCCGGTGCTCGAACCTCCCCCCCCCTCCTACCCAGCTGCACTCCTACGCCAGCCCCTGCCTGCTTTCTGGGAACCGGTTTGGTACAATTCGTTCAAAGGTCCCACGAAGGCAGCGCAGGGGAGGGCGGTGAACCGCGGCCGGCCGTGCGGGCGATATTCTACTATTTTGCGAGAAAACTTTATTTACTACCAGCTCACCCGCGCGGCTTATCACATTTTATTAATTTGTGTATTAACCTTAACATATAGATATATATATCATCGCTTACATCACAACAGGAGATGCGTATCGTGTTTGTTTGTTTGTATATTTTTTATTTAGTTGTAAAAAAAACACATTTTTATATCTAGTAATTAAAATATAAATTAACATAACACTTAAACATAAATATTCCAAAAATATATCAACATAAATACAAAATCAAACATAGAAACACATGTTCACATCTGGCAAAAAGTAAAGATATTTAAAAAAGAATAAAAATGACATGATCATACATTAAACTTACTTTTCACATTTTTTTTCTTTTGGGTCGCAATCCTAGGATTGGTCTGCAACAAGCACTCGCCCTCTCCACTCCTCTCTGTCACCTGCCAGCCTCTTCATTTCTTGGTAGGTGCTACAGCGCACATCTCCGATAATCTGGTCTACGTAGCTTAATCTCGGGCGACCTCGTCGATTGTTACCTTCAACATTTCCCTCGACGATGGTTAAAAGCAGGCCCGGATGCCTTATATTGCTCGCTGTTGGGCGATTCTGTTAAGAAGCCGCCTCTTTTCGCCCACCCTGCTCAAGACCTCGTCGTTTCGGATATGTTCAGACCAATGGATCCTCGCCATGCGCCTGTAGCACCACATCTCAAAGCCTAGCCTCCCGGATATGCTCTGGCCGATGGTCCATGTTTCGCTGCCATACATCAGCACACTCCAGACAAGAGTTTTAATCAAGTTTTTCCGAACCTTTAAATCTATATTGGGGGATTCCAGGATTTTGGATTTTTTCTTGAAGGCGACTCTTGTCTGTTGTCACATATATTGCACTTAACCTACTTAAAATAGTGATACTATTTACTTCTTTCACGTTTGCTGACAGTTCATTCAAGAATTTAAGACCTTTCTAGTACAAACTATTTTGTGTTCCTGCCAATTTCGTTTGTGGAAGCCTAAAATCCCTCCTACTTCTCGTAGGATAAGGGTGGACCTCGAAATTGTATATATTTTTATACATGTATATTGGAACTAATCAGTTTTTTATTCTATGTATCAAGACGACATTTTGTATCATTTGTTGCCTAATTGTCATTACCTTTAGTTGCTTTGCCATATCGCTAATTCTTGTATATTTATTACATCTTAAGATGGTTCTCATGGCTCTGTTTTTAATTTTTGGAATTTTTTCCTTCTCAGTTTCATTTCCCAAAAATAGTATTGTTGAACAGTTATTAATATGCGGAGTTACAATGGAATTATATACTAATTGTGACGTTTTTAGGTTAAGTTTCTTTCTTATTCTGCTTAAAAAAACAACTTTTTTGAGCATTTTCTTTGTAATCATTAAAATGTGTTTCTCGAATTTCAGTTTATTATCAATATTTTATTTCTTTCACCTATTCAATTTCTTCATTATTTATTCGAAATAAATAATTTTTACTTTCTTCTTTGCCAATTATCATGTATTTGCTTTTGGAGAGTGATTTTCGCAAAAAATCTAGCTCTTAATACATCGTATATACTGACTGCACGAAATAGACGTAACGCAGCATTTGTCTTCTATTTATGTTTGCCCTTTATTGGAAAATTTCTTT
The DNA here is from genome assembly GCA_016648135.1 of Agrypnia vestita. Taxonomy (NCBI): domain Eukaryota; kingdom Metazoa; phylum Arthropoda; class Insecta; order Trichoptera; family Phryganeidae; genus Agrypnia; species Agrypnia vestita. The sequence goes on from JADDOH010012959.1 coordinate 23,884, forward strand.
TATAGTTAAGCCGGGTTTCGCCCAGGGTTCGAGGATATATATCATGATACATATCACAATATACATCACAGATATTCATGGTTTAATTTTTATTTTTTATTTATCCAAAAAAACCATCTGAGGTCGTTAATTTTTTAAGAATGCTACAGGTTGTTTTTTTTAATATTTACGATCGTTACTAGATGGTGCTAGATGTATTTTAAAAAGTGCTATGGCTGTTTTTTAATTAAAATTGTTTCATAGAATCCGTTTTTTATTTCACACAAAGAAACAAACACCCATAACACTACATACATTAGAAAGAGCAACTTTTGTAACTTATATATAATAATTGCATGTATTTGCTTTTTTCAGTATGCAATTAATTTATTTAATAAATAACAATCCATTCGAGTTTGTATCAATCGACGATATCAAATTTTTTGATATATATCGGATCAAAAATCCGATTTTTTTATTCTTTTGTATAAAAATCGGATTTTTTCGAACTCTGGTTTTGCCAAAGCTAAAGAATTTGAGAGAAAATTTTGAGTAGCAAAATACCCCCCCGGCCGAGCGTGAATTGATTATCTCTGGGAACTGAGGCGGCGAAGGTCGTCCGGAAGTCTGAAGGCTCTCGGAGAGTGAGAGTGGTGGGGGGGGGCGCGCAACCTGGACCTGAAGTGTTCCACCGCCAACGGATAAACGAATTCGTAACGATTAACGCAATTAGTAACGGATCCGCGAAGGAAGATGGCAGGAGGAGGAGTAACGATTCGTTGTCACGCGTCACAATTTAGGCGATGAGAAAAAAGCCATTATGCCACATTTAAAAAATATTTTTGAATTTTTTATTAATTACCCCTACCAGTTAAGTCAGCCGATTTTTTGTTACCTGTCTTTTTGATTGTCAGAACTCTGGGAGTCCATCTTGTACCATCTTGCCTTGCAACATGTCCTGCCTATTGATATTTTAGCTTCGCTACACGATCCATGATATCCACTACTCTAATTCTGCTCCTAATTTCATAATTTCTAATTCTATCTCTTGGGCTTGCTCCAAGCATGGATCGCTGCGTGCATTTGAGCTTTTCTACACTTTTCTTTGTAAGGGCTATAGTCTCCACTCCATACGTCATCACTGGCAGTATGCATTATTCAAAGGCTTTTCTTTTTAGGCTAATTGGGATCTCTTTGTAATCGAAGATATGTCTGAGTTCATTCCTATTCGTCTTGGCAATTCTGCTGTTTGGTTCTCTTTGTCCATTTTTATCTTGTGTACTAGGTATATACAGGGTTATTTGGAAAACATTAATAACCTTGCAGGACTATATTTCTGCCTTGATTATGAGTCGAAAATGTTCAAGCTATCATGACCATATCAATTTTTATCATGACCTAATAATATCAATATCAAAGTTTGCATTTTTTTCAATATTTCTGACTTATTTTTTGTAAAAGGTTAGACTATCATTACAGTATCCTATATAGAATATGAAAAATTCATTAAAAGACAAGCAGGCCTTAAAAATCTATAAAATATGGTAGAATTAATAAAATAAAATAAGTAACACAATCAAAATAACATAAAATAATAAAATAATCACAAATAACAAACTATTAAATATGATACAGTAAAATAATATATCACAATTACAATAATTTCGTTGTCTGTCTGGTCGTCTGTTTGTATATCTATCCCTGTAACTTCGTGTAACATCCGTAACTTTTTAATAGTAAGTTTTTTTTTCGAAAAAAAAGTTTTTCAAACAAATTTTTTTGAAAACTCTTTTTCAAATAATTATTTCTTCGAAAAAAATATTTTTTGTACAATTTTTTAATAACATAAATAAAGAGTTATTCCTCAAGAACCGACATGAAAAAGTACCTTCATTTTTAACGTTACAGCTAGTGCAAAAAAAAGCACGGTTAATTACAAATTGGCGTGAATAAGTGCGAATGAAAGAGGCTTGAATGATGTGTATGGAATATTTTAGTGTGAATTAAAAAACGCCGATAAAATTCGTGTCTAGTTGCTTTGTGTGGTAAATAAAGATTTTAATTGTTTTTGGTTTTTCATTCCCTCCGCATCGATTCCGTGGCATTATTTTAAAGTGTGCTTATGAACCCAATCGTAATTGATTATAAAATAATCATTGTTCTTGAAATAATCATCAACTCTTCATATATTCATACCTCTCAACAATCAAAGTACAGTGACTGGATTAAAGTTAATAAATGTTTTGGGAAAATAAAATCTATACCTATAAAACTCAATGTCTATCTGTCTATTAATGTATATTATAGATATCTCACAGAGATGAAACTGTATTTATTATGGGAAAGTAGGTATAGAAGTCATTTGGGTGTACATAGGACTTATGACCTATCTTATGGTTGGCTTAAGTGATCACTTTACACAATGTAACATTCGCCATTTCCGCCCATGATAGAATATACCATGCTTATTCATTTTTTGGAAGTTGTATGTATGTGGCGTCTGGCTGCAAAACCGCCACGTTGCATATATATGAAATGTTCAGTAATCAAAAAAAACGTTTTAAGTATTTACCTTACACATTTTCCTGTTTTTTATTATTTTACTTGATACATATTAAGGATGTGTTAAAATCTGCATACCAATTTTAAAGATATTCTTTGTTGTTTCCGCAATATAAAGATATATTGATTGCAAAGTGGCGGTTTTGCTACCCACCGCCGGTCGATTTTGTCGATAGAGTCGATTTTGCTACCGAACGATCGCGAGAGGCGCGCTCGCGGACGATCACGTGGCGACTTGCCGACTTAACTCATTGCGAACAATACTGCGATTGAAAATTAAACAATGAAATATATTATTTTATAAATATTTTATTTGTGATTAACAATAGATGCAAAAATATTTTAAGAATTAAAATTTAGTGCATGTTTTGAGTAAGGAATATGGATTAAATATATTTTAGAAAATATGTAAATAATGAACAATAAATAATCATGGAAACAAAAATATTTTTAGATTTAACAATAATTCCGTATCACTTCTCGAGACCTTTACTACGACACCAAATTTAACAATAGATATAATATGTTTTTAAATAGACAATTATTTCATCGGCGATTAACGGAGTTTATAAAAATATTTTAATGATTAAAAATTGATCTTCGAGTACAAAAATTTAATAACTTAGGCACATAGTTTTAATTATTTTAAATACTAAAAACAATAATCTTAAGAATTAAATAAGAGTATGGAAATAAAAAATATAATATATGATCATACCTATATGCCTATATAGGCTGTCTTATAGTAAGTAGTAAAAATTTTACAAGTGGGTTTCTGTCTTAATAAAGAGTCGAAAATGCTCAAGCAACCATGACCTAATATCAAAAGTTATGGAGATATGCAATATCAAAGTTTGCATTTTTTTTTCAATATTTCCGACTTAGTTTAGGCAAAAAGTTAAACTATCATTACAGGAACTTAGATTGATTATGAAAAATTGATACAAAAATCGAAAATACAATTTTTTACGAGGTGTACATCTTATATACACTATGTAACAGAGCTAGTCCACAATACCTGATAGGTAGATTTCTACTTTAATTTTGATTCGAAAATTTTCAAGCAAACGTGACCTAATATCAATAGATAAGGAAATATGTGACATTAAAATATGCATTTTTTTTCAATATTTCGGACTTATTTTTTTAAAACGTTGTACTTATACTACAGTAACTTATATCAAATATAAACAAATTATTTACTTTTACACAAGTTAAACAAAATAATAAATACCCTGCAATTCTAATTGGAAAAAATAAAATTGGAAATTTTGCAAGATTTTTATAATCTTATTTTACTTGTACTGAAACAAATTAATTTTTCGTAATTAATATATTACTGTAAATATAGTTCAACTTTTTGTAGAAAATAAGTCGAAAATATTTAAAAAAAAATGCAAACTATTATTGTTAGCTCATGATTGCTTGAAAAATTTCGACTCATTATCAAGACAGGCAATTAATATCGTTTATAAAAAATTCATGCACTGCAATACAAATGAAATAAAATAATAAAAACCCTGTGAAAATTTCTATTTTCAATTTTTGCAAGGTTTTTATCATATTATTCGACTTGTATTAAAGCGAATGAATTGTTCATAATTGGTATAAGTTACTGTAACGGTAGTTCAACTTTTTCACTAATTTAGTCCCAAAAAATTACAAAAACGTTTATTTAAAAATTTCATCCTTTTCATATCATAAATCTGTTTAGATCTTATTAGATTATCTTATTTCACCCAGAGTGTAAAGTCTCGTACTTCTAGCTACGAGACACCTTGATAATATTAGGTAACATTTGCCGGGCAACGGCTAGTACAGACGATAGCCAATTGCAGATGCCAATGGCCGCGCAGCAGCCACTTGCGGTCTCGCGGTCGCCAGTATAACCGTTTGCAGGGCCTAGCAGCAAGCAATCGGTGAATAAATTTAAAAATTATTTAAATTTATTCACTTCAATACAAATCAAATAAAATGATGAAATATTTACAGAAACTGAAACTGAAGGCGATAATGATAATGATGATGATGAAGATTTTATGCTGATGGTGTATGTTATGTTAGATACAATAAATACTTATTTTTGTAAGTTAACTTTATTTTACCTGTAATAAAATAAATTTATAGTAAATCCAATCGCATGGTCTTTAAAGTGTCAACAAAAATATTCAAAAATGTGCACAAAGCGGACTTTTTAATGTGATAATTCTTTCCTATTTCGCTTTTGAAAGTTACATTTATATCCATCCTTGTTTACTTAATGCTTTAGTACACTGTCTTTTGGTAATAAAAGATGTCTACTTCTAGTTTTTATGTAAATATTTAAGGTAATCAATACACGCGTTATCTGCGACAGACGACG
>JADDOH010012960.1:0-31117 GCA_016648135.1 Agrypnia vestita
TGCCACAGTGATTTTGGACCAAGTAGACTACATAGCGAAGATGCGGGGACTTTTGGAAAGCAGCACTTATAAGAAAATCAAGAAGAATCCAACGGATAGAATCGACAGAAAAACTAGGGAGCTGGTCAAAGCTTCCAGTATTCCAGCCGATTTGCATTTCAAACTATTTGTGCAAGCGTCAAAAACACCAGCAATCTACGGGCTTCCCAAAATACATAAGGATGGAGTGCCACTAAGACCAATTGTGAGCGCAATAGGAGCGCCAACATACACGCTGTCACAATATTTGGCCGGTCTCCTACAGATGCAGACGGGGAAGACGTCCTCATGGGTGAAAGACTCAGCACACTTCGTCAATATGCTAAAAGAAATAAAGTGTGAAAGGGGTGATATACTAGTCAGTTTTGACGTCATATCCCTCTTTACTAATGTGCCTGTGGACGACGCTATGAGTCTGTTGGAAGAAATTTATGATGAAGACATCTGCGCACTGTTTGAGCACTGCCTGACGAGTGGATACTTTTCTTTCCAAGGTGAGCTCTTCCAACAAGTGGAAGGCGTAGCGATGGGTAATCCACTTTCTCCGGTGTTTGCTAACTTTTTTATGGAGAAATTCGAAGAAACAGCACTGGACACAGCATCCTTTACTCCGAAGGTCTGGTGGAGATACGTCGATGACGTGTTTGCAATCTGGCCGCATGGTGAAGACAAACTAGATGATTTTTTGGAACACCTTAATTCACTACATAAGAACCTGAAGTTCACCATGGAGATAGAGAAAGACAACGTGCTGCCTTTTCTTGATGTTGAAATAAAAGAGAAAGCCGATGGGAGTTTCGGACACAGAGTTTATAGGAAGTCTACACATACGAACCGTTATCTACATGCGAACTCCCACCATCATCCTGCTCAAAAAAGAGGTCTCATCAACACTTTGGCCACGAGGGCCAAAAGGATATGCCAAGATGAATATCTACAGGAGGAAATGATAACACTTAGCGACGCACTGGAAGGCAATGGTTACCAGAAGCGACAGATACAACGCGTCATAAGTACGAGGTCTGTTCGCTCTGAAAAACATACAGAACCTGAGTGCAAAGGCATCGCCTTTCTGCCTTTTGTCCAAAGCGTTTTGCAAGACAGAATTGCAGAGCTCTCAGAAAAGAGACATTAAGAACAGTTTTTGGTACCAACTTCAAAATTAAGGATATGTTGAGATCAGCGAAGGATCGAGATCGCTTAGAAACAGACGGTGTGTATAGACTCGATTGTCAAGACTGCGATAAAGTATACGTGGGGCAAACGGCGCGTACCACTTCCAAAAGGGTCAACGAGCACAAACGGGCATGCAAACTCGGTCATCCAGAAAATCAGCACTGGTTGAGCATTTTCTGGATACCGGCCATCATTTTGCATTCGAACCGAAAATCCTTGGAAAGCCTAAGAGTCACCATGCACGTCTTATCAAGGAAGCACTAGAAATCTACAAGCATAATCCGATAAACATTAATAGAGATGATGGTCTCAAATTAAAAACATCTTGGTATCCGGCGCTTCAAAGTCATTCTCGTCGCAGACTCCGCAGAGATAGTGATCAGACAACAGATAAATCATACATACAACACAATACAACACATCATGACTTCGGCACGGTATTGCAAGCCGATACTTAACCACAACACCAACATTCAAGACAACACATCAGCCCTGATGATGGACCCTGCAATGGGATCCGAAACGTCGGCCCGAAAGGTCGTAACAACACGGCATAATACCCCAGTAAACACAAACTTGAAAAAATACTAAATTTTATCACATTAGTATATTACCTACATCCGTAATTCTAACTTTTTTTCGTTTTGTTTCGTAACAGTAATAAAAGTAATATAAGCTAATTTATATTATGCCATTATCATAAAAATGTACTAAAATTTTAGTCAAAAGCTAGCATTCAAAATTGTTTTGCGATCTTATTATTTTTTTATATTTATTATTTATTTACTATAGGTGTATCTTAATAAATACATTTCGTGAATACAATACATTCATACAAATAAGAAATGGCTACAAGAATGGAAAAAGAAGGAAAAGGCCTATTTCCAGCAGTGGAGAGACGAAGACTGATGAAGAAGAAGATGCATTACGAATGATAGAGAGTTACATGCGATGCCCGATCATTGAAGTTAGCCTTCTGACAATAGCTGGCTAATTGATTCTACGACTCTTCTAGCAGTTTTAGTTGTCAATACATACACACGATTAAAACCGTAACATTCTTCGGTGATTTCTCATTGCGAGAATGACTTCTACCTTGTTTTATTGATTATGATTATGATTATTATTGATTATATATTAGTTGGGTTTTCCTCCTTGTCTTGCTCAACTTTTTGATTGGGTCATGGCAGAGGACTGTGCGTGGGATTGTTTAAGGTATAGATGGTAGTGCATAGTGCATAGTACCACCCATACACACACTCTTAAAAGATAATGGGGGGCTCGGTCCAATGGCAGTTTGTACATGCTAAATCACGAAATCTGCGACTTTGTAGTTGGAATATTATCTTTATGTAGCGAATTTCGTCCTGAAATTTAAGGTTCATTTCTCTTAATTATCACATGTCGGATCTAAAATTATTTTTATAAATAGTATTACCTGGGTTCGAATCCAAGTAATAGCCTTATATTTATTCGTGAAGTAGATTTTTCTGTATGTCTTTCTAATTGATTAATTAATTTGGTTTTAAAATTTCACAGAACTTTTTTCTGAAAAATTACAACTTCACAAATAAAAATGTGTTCTTGAATATATATTAAATAATTGGTGTATCAAATTAAGCAATTGTATCCTCCAACCGACTTAAATTACCAAATTCAGAAATTTTATTATGCAACTGAGTCTATATTTATTTAATTTGTGTAAGTCCAATGACTTTCTTGTGTAAATAATAATAGTGGTATTCACACAAATATCAAAGGACAAAGGAGCCTATTAGAATATTACATATAATTATGCAGGGTGTACCAGAGCTAGCAGCAGAAACTTGTCCGGTAGATTCCTGACTATGTTATGAGTCTAAAATGTTCAAGCAACCATGACCTAATATCAATAGTTAAGGAGATATGCAATATATTGTATAAGACATTTTGCGACTGTAAAATTTAGAACGGTACTACAATTTAACTCATGTCCGGTGAATTTTTTGACAATAAATTTAACTAAATTAATTTCCAGTGTTTTAATTTGTCTCCCCAACGTACAGTCACAATAGTGTGACGAATATTGTTGGTATGAATGATGAAATTATATATAGACCAAACTTAAGCTATTGTTCTCGGCCATGTTAAGTATGTTATAATTATTTTTCTAGGAACTGGTTAGCGAAAAATTCTCCTGCAACGGACAATCAACTTTAATTATGTTTTTTCTGGGCCTTGCCATACATAATAAATGTGATATAAACCTATATTAATACGTGTACATTTATGATATAAAGTTTAGGGGAAGAATTTCGTGGCAGCTTTAAAGCTCACGCCTCGAGCGAAGGCGAGACTTTTAAACAAATTTCATAAAGGACTGCCAGATTTTTAACCTCTTCCAGCACTTGCCTGTTTCATCCGAGAGCACCTTGAAAAGCCTTGAGAATGCTCCCCCTCCACATCGCAAGAGGGTGCTTACTGAGGGTGGGATGGGGAAATGGTGTTATATTAAAGGTATTACTCTTTCGTCCGCGTGGACAGGAAATGCAAATGCCTCCGCCAGGAAAATGAAATTATTAAATACCCAGCTAACGCTGACATTGACCTTAGGAAACTCATCAAAAAGAAGCCGCGGTTCATTAAATTTAAAAAGCAATCTACACTAAAATAAATCAATTTCTCAGGACCACATCATTTTCAATTTGTATATTCAAGATTTAAACGCAACTAAGCGAGATAGATTTAGAAGGCGTGTTTGTAAATTTTAAATTTATCAATGCATTGAGTTAAGGAATCAACAATTACTTCTTACCTCAGAACAGGTAAATTTATATTGAAAGTAAGGTAAATAGATAGTGGAGGATAGGTTTTTTAACAATAAAAATTTAGATGTTTGTATTTTAAGGATAAACATAATGGTAATGCATAATATCATTTTTTTTAAGAAAACAGAAGTTAATATTTTCACATAATTTTATAAAATCAATCAAATATATAATTTTCACTATTGCTAATAATGGTCTTTCATATTTTTATCAATCATTTAGTCCTATCAGAATACTAAAATTGAGATTTCAATGCAAACGTTGGATCTTATGGTGTGTTCACCTCGTCTGTGGTTTAAAAAATTATAAAGATAAAAATAAGAGGAAATCAGGAGAATAAGTTGGATGCTTTAAAACATGCTGGATGAGCTCTTTGCGTTTATGCTTTATCATCATAACAGAGTGAGACAACGGATTGTCAGGGTGAAAAATGATACCCTTGTGATTAGTTACTTCAGTTATTTTCTTTTAGTACTTTTTTAAATTTTTGCAGCCACAGAAATTAATCTTATAATTTATATCAGTATTTATTGCTAGATTAGCCTGCAAACAACAATGTCCTTCATATCTATTTTATAAAGTTCGCCATGGGGGTGATAAATGGTACTTGCCCCGGCTTGGCCCAGTTTTCGATGCTTCGTATCATTGTTGTAGACAACCCATTTTTCATTCCTTGTCACTAGTTGCTGCAAAAAATCTTCATTTTACACATATTTTTGGTTACTACTGTTGCATTATGACTTCTATCAAATTCACAAAATAAGCGGTTTTAAATATTTTACACTTTTCTGTGACATTAAAATTATATTTACAAGTTTAGCTCATTCAGTGACTATAAACTGAAAATTTATTATAAGAAACCCTCCTTTATATATTTGCATAATTGGATGGGGAGGGTGTGTCAAATCAGTCATGGATCCGCTGACAAAATCACAAAAATGCGTCATGCGTATAATCACCAAGAAATCGAGAATGTTTCCTTCAGATGATTTGTTTGGAATATTTAACGTTCTTGACCCGAGACAATTAATTATACCTAAAAACCAAACCTATAAAATTCCACAACGACAAAGTAAACACAACAAACACGGGTTACAAGGTTGGCAAATACAATTAATTTCGAGGTGCCTAAAAGGAAAACGTCTTTTGGGCAAAGACAATTTAATTTCACTGCCCCGCTTGTTTTTAACAAGTTACCTAATGAAACTAAAGAAATTACTCTACACAAACCTTTTAAACATCATATTAATAAGTTTATAAAAATATCAGGTAGAAGGTATGCTGAAGAAGTGATCCGCCCTTGACCACTGAATTGGCAAAAACTATTTATATAATTTAAAGTATACTATAATATAATATTTATTTTTGGAAGTACTTAAATTCTTATCTTAATTTTGTATGTGTATTTTATTTTCTCTTAGATTTAGATATTCCTATGATTTACTTTAAATTCTTATCTTGATTTTGTATGTATATTTTCTTTTCTTTTTATTTTCTTTTAGATTTAGATTTTTTAATTGTAATTTTTTACTACTACATAAATACCATATGAGAATAACTGCCACAAACAGGTTTTTAGTATCTTGTATTAACTAATGTAAATTTAAATAAAAAAATAAAAAAAATATTAGAGTAGCTTGTTGGTCTTGTGGTTAGGACACTTGCATCTTGATCCAAAGGTCGTGGGTTCGAACCTCACTCCAGACTAGCAAGTTAGTCCTATTTTCATATCACAAGCGTTTAGCTTAGTTTGAAAATAGTAAGAATATTCATGCGACACGTATTCCGTGTTCGCATCTCTATTTTTTTTAAATATAATACAAAGGCATTTATCATACATAAAAAAAACAAGTACCAGGAACGTAAGGTAATAAATATGTGAAATACTAGTAGGAAATTAATGTTTGGAACTAGTAGATGATTTTTTGTACTAGGTAGGCAAGTAGGTATGTTTGATAGAAGAAGGAAGACTGATTTAAAGTTAAGGTACGCTTTTAAAGTTTTATTTTTAAGGCTACCTTAAACTTTAAATCACTAAGTATTGACTCTGAATTCGAGTCCAAGAGAGAAATCGAGAGAAGGGTGACTGTAAAGAATAAGACGAATGTTGGGTGCTACACAAAGGAATTCTGGTATCAACACTGTAAGATAGAAGCGAAGCCTAGTGCCGTAGAAGAGAAACTAAAGTAACCTGAGGGCAGTGGATGTAAGATTGCGTAGGCGCATGTTTGATAAAATAATGTTAGATTAAAGAATTAATTAATTAGGAAAGAATGTAAATCGAATGATCATAGCATGGTGAATAGAAGTGATATGATGATCATAGCGTAGTGAATAAAATAGTGCATTTTACATTAGGGAAGCGGTGAATGATAAAGCACCTTTAATTAATAAACAAATCAATTTTTCATGCAGCCCTTTGTTAATTTAACTTTCACAAAAGATTTGGTAACACCTACTTTAGACCCCGCCCCCTCTCACTTTGTCCCGATAGATTCCTGATTGTTCTGTAGGCTAGTTAGTGCATGCTTGTCTCTGACAAGATTAACACGCGTGTGATAAATATTGGTGAAAGTTTAACAATACCATGGTTGTAGTGTATAGTGTTGTGAACATAGTAGTGTAGTGTTGGTCCTGACGAAGAGACTGGCACGTCTCGAAACCGGTAGACCTTAAATCTGGTAGTGGTTTTTACTAAGTTAACTAACATTCTGTTAGTGAATAGAATTTAAAGAGGGTAAGTTTGGTGGTTAATTTTTCTGATTAAAATTAAATAGATGAATGACCGAAATACGTATTTCATCACCTACTAAGTAATCTAAAATATTGCAACTTACATTTAACCACTCAGCACTGCTTCTCCTACTTTGCTTCGATAGAGTTAGTAGCAGAGTAAACGTATAACATAACATCATCGAACGATCTTGGTTCTAGATATTCGACTTGTAAAATAATACATTTTTTATTTTGTATTTTTCTATTTATTTAAAGCTGCTATTTATTTTATTCTTTCATCTATTCCATAGATTCTAATTGAATCACCCTTATTAAATTATATTTATTTTTAGACATCGTTCAAACGTTGTAAAAAAGAATTATGTGCCTAGCATTGAACGAATATAAGAAAGTAAGTAATAACTGTAAGTCCATTTTTATTTCCAGTCACCTAAGAAATCGTCCATTCATTGTAGTGGGTAATACCATTAAATGGAGAAACTCGTTCAAATTTGAAATCATATATTTATATTGTAATACGCTCTACTTTTATCGTAAAAATTCAGAATTCAACTTTTATATCCCAATTTAAAACATATCATGGGTTTACTGTCAAAAGTTAGTAAGTCTCATTTTTTCAAGGAAATTTGCAGGTCCAGTATTTTTAAGTCGAACAGGCAAAGGTTAATGAAAACACTTACAATGTAGCCAAAACAATAGGTAATCCAAGCTCAGTGTATGATCTGTACAGCCAAAACATGGTTATTTAACAAAAAGTCCGAACGTTTAAATTTTAAAATTGCAATTTTAGGGACCTACCAACTTCTGTCAGTAACCCCGCGATTTATGATATAAAACCTATTTCAAATTTCTCGTCACGCATTATAAAATATTCTTATTACATAAAAATCCACTTTTTTCGAACGCCGACAGCGAAAGAAATCGGAGATGTTACTAATAATGTATTCCCCGCAAAAAATCTTTATTGGAAACTTAATAACCGATATTATATATTTATGGGGACCGCTCCTATGTTCAAAAATTAAATAAGTGTCGTTTCAGTAGAATTCAGATGATTTAAGATATTGTATATTGTACAGTGATTTATTTTATATTGAAATTTGAGTGTCAATGACGTCGTGTTTATAGCGGGCTACTCGCACACCTGCTACAGGGGCAATCTAGGGTGTACAAGTGGGGATGACCCTTCAATTGTGATGTGTGTGGGCAAGCGGGGCGGCAGGGCGCTGATCCCTGGATCCCCGCTAGAGCTGCGTGTGTAGCGCTATTGGGGCAATTTCTCTCTCAGTTGGTCATACGAAGACCACGTTTTTTCACCACTTATTCACCCAGTATATCCTTTTCCTTTTTTTGCGATAGCACCACAGAAAGGGCCGGAGCTATACCGATCTTTTGATTTTTCGATAATACTGGTGCCATTCGCAACGCGTGTGTTTGTCTCCACTTATACTCGAACACTGAACGGCAGGCATGTGCGTAGAGACAAGCCGATATTGCCATGACCACCGTGCGCCCTTGATTGTCCCTGCAGCAGGTGTGTGAGTAGCCCGCTTATCTCTCGGCTGATAAGATAGATTACGAAGGCCACGTGGCGCCGGTGCCACGGCGAAAAGTTGTCAACGTCCTGTCGGTCGGCGTTCGTCCGTGGAGTTGATTTGGCCAGCAGGCATAGTGCGCCGGAGATGAGAAGAATGCTGATCGATTAGGCCGCTATGGACGTTGCGAGGCACGTGAAGCGATGAGATAAAGCGGGCTGAGATTGAAGATCGGTTGCGGGTGTCAAGTTGAGATGAGCGGCGTAGCGATGTTGTTGTTGTCGTTGCTACGTCAGACTAGAGGTCGGTCGTGTAGCGTAGGATGAGACAAAGAGAGAGGCGGTACGAGGTAAGCAATGAGCGGGTTGCCGAATAGAGTGAGCTCGTGGCATAAGTGCAGGAAACGAATTAACTTGGTACTTTGCTGCAACGACTTTTATATCCAGATTTTAGCATAGAGACGTGCACAAAACCTGTGTGAAAAAGAGCCCGTTAATAAATTTACATGTTTTTTTCTGCGATGAGATTGTGCCATCGGCAAAATTCGCGAGCGTGTAGACTGTCGCGTTAGCATTTTGTATTTCTGATGACAGGGTGTACCTTGCTTCATCGTCGTATTTTAAAGCTCGCTCCTTTTGCTTCTTCTGTGTGTAAAGCTCAATGTCAACATTCTTCGTACGCGTGTTGCTGGCGATTAATATCGGCCGATGGTATTTTTCCGTGCGAACTGTCATCATCAGCGATGGTTATGAAATTTGGGGAAAGGGATCGTTAACCACACATATTAATTATAAATAACTGATATATGTTTTGATGTTACGTAAAATATAATTTTATTTACAACGATTTTAAGTATTTTGCATTAGTATGTTCATGTAAAAGTCGTTCACTGTTACTGTAACTAGACAGAGTTCTGTTCTGTCAACCTATACATAGTGTTCCAAACAAAACAAATTTAATCTCAATATATATACAACTGAATAATCAAAAATATTTTTTTAAATATATCGATGGTAGAAAGCCGAAAGGGCATTAGTAATTATTTCTAACCTTTCAAGAGAGCAAAAATAATATTTTATAATTCTAATTTTGTAAATATTTATTTTATTACTAAACGATTTCCATGTCTATTTTGGATTTACAAATATAAATCGTTTAATAATCGTTTAATAATAAAAGAAACATTGACAAAATCAGAGTGACAAAACTTTATTTTTCCATAATCACTAACGGCCTTTTGATTTTCTACCCTCGATTCTTGGATTCTTCAAAATCTTCCAATCTTCCTAAACGGAAAATATGTATTTTTATATACTTTTATTATTTATAACAATTTAAAAATTAATCGTTAACTTTCTTAATTATAACACCTAAATATATTATAGGTCTTAATGTAAGTAGCATCCGTATTTTTTTAAAATTTTAAAATGCGCCCAAACAATAAAAAAGCTGGTAAAGTATATAACTTATTTTGACAGAAAATTTCCTTCTTCCCAAGATGTTGTATTTGCTTTAAAGTTACATTTAATATTTTACTTAATTATAGGCTCTCAAAATGAAATGTCAAGTAGGCAAAAGAGGGCACTTTTGACGTGTCCTTTTGTTTGAATGACGAATTCTTCGAATCAAGACCGGATGGTTTTTACCATAAAGATATCGAAAAGCTTCTAAAACATTAGCAAGAAGTTATAAATAAAAAAGGAGAATGCATTATTGAATAATTTGACATTTCTCGTTGTCGAGGGAAATGACATTTATTTATTATTTATTTATCAATTAATGTATATTGTAGATGTCTCACAGAGACGAAACTCTATTTTTATGGGAAAGTAGGTATAGAAGTCATTTTTCGGTGTACATAGGACTTACGACCTATCGTATTTTTGGCTTAAGTGATCACTTTACACATATGTAACGTTCGCCATTTCCACCCATGATAGAATATACCATGTCTACTAATTTTTTGGAAATTGTATATATTTGAATTGCATGCCACACTTCACAAGTGTGTTATAACCACCTTTCATATGCGGCCTGTGACAGCCATTTTCATTCCCCCTAAATCCCCACAGGTGTCGCTAATTATTCTAATATAGTTTATGTCGCTAATAAGAAATCTATAAATTGATTTACGGAATTTTGAAAGCAATATACTTTTTCTGTGTAATGAAATTCATCAGAATTACTAGCATTACACTAGGATACGACAGGAAATATTATTTCCATTTTCTTAAATTTCTTTTAATAATTTAATAATAATTCGTCTCTGTGAGACATCTATAATGATATACATTAATTGATTAATGATGTCTCTGTGACAAGAAATTCAGCACTACCGTCTGAAAGATTTGAACAAACTCAAAAATATTCTGAGTGAAAAATACTGGTTTACCAGTAAAAACAAAGATAAAACATGAGTATTGCGGGGTTGTCGAAGTTTGGCTGTGATATTTTTTTTGAGGTTGAATATGAAACGGATTTACACGTGTTCACCAGATAACACACGTCAGCATAGTCAAACGTGGAAGCGGGATTGGTTAATTATTATTTTACAGTGAATCGGGGGAAATATTAAAATATGAAATAATAATTACTAATTGAGTAGCTGCGTATCAAAACCTACCCAACGACCATTTTCGCTTTTTTTTAGATTTGAATGCCAATATATTCTCTAAGCTCAATCCTTCTTTTATAATATTAGTTTACTATCATAACATGTACCAATCTGAAGTTACTGCTATTAAAAAATTAACTTGAGTTTCAAAACCTACCTAAAACCAAATTAACTGCCTTCAAGTTTGTGTTTACTGGGGTATTATGCCGTGTTGTTACGACCTTTCGGGCCGACGTTTCGGATCCCAAACGATCCGAAACGTCGGCCCGAAAGGTCGTAACAACACGGCATAATACCCCAGCAAACACAAACTTGAAGATTCTGAGTGGCCGTGAAAACCTAAGAACATTTTCAAATTAACTGCCTTTCATAATCGACTTGCCAAAAAAATAGTTCATGGCGTTAGGTAGGTTTTGATACGGAACGCTTCAATTGTTCGAAGAATATTTTTCCTTCTGAATGAAGGTTTGAACTATATGGTGACATTAAAATAAATTAATAAAACACATTAAAATAAAACAGGAATTACTTTGTTTTCACCACTTTATTAGATATACAATCTACAAGTTTCGAGAACAATATTCTCTCCTTCAGGATTGTTTGTGTACTACAATTGAAAAATATAAACCGTGCAAGTGTGTTACGGCGTTGGGGAAGGTAGGGGCAAGGGGGAAGGAATCAGAGGTGTTAATTATGGAATGAAGATTTGATGGCGCCAAAAATAGAGGGCGACCGACCGAAGACGTGGCACGACCAGATTAACCAGATACTGGAAGATGGTCCCGTTAGAAGCCTCAACAACCGGCGAGCTTGCATGCGAAGATGTATGAATGTAGATAAGATGAGAGTTTTATGTCAGGACTGAGGAGTGTTGCGCTCTATCCTCTCTGCCTACTCCCGCTATACTCTCTGCCTACTGCGTGATGGTATGTAAGTAGTTTCGATAAATATAAAAATTCAAGTTAATAATGAATTTGATTGAAATATATTTCAGTTTCAGACATAATCCAATGAGCAAGACATTGGCTTCTCAAGCGGGGGTTTCGCGTTCAATTCTCGATGAGATCGGAATTATCTCAAGCCCGGGTTTTCCGCACTGTGATTGGCCCATCGTAGTATTAAAATAATTATAATAATTCTTACGAAAAATAACGTTTTAGTTTGATACCGCTTAGCTTGTTACAAAACTGTTGTGCATTATACTCCCAAAAAAAGAGAAATTACTATCTTCTCAGATATAGAGCGCCAAAATGCTAAAATAATATGGAAATTGTATGAATAATGCATGTTAAAATTCTTTCTCGCGCTCCGCTACATAATAATGGCCACGCGGGAAATACGTACCTACCGGCGCGCGGTGGCCATTATTTTGCATAATCGAAAACGGTGAGTTCGGGAGTGAAATGTATTCTTGCCCGTATAACTGCACCACGATCGTAAATCTCAGATACGAAATATTGATGGCAGTTTCGAAAAAACTGTAAATTGTGTATTATACAGGGTTATTTGGAAAACATTAATAACCTCGCAGGACTATACTCCTGCCTTGATTATGAGTCGAAAATGTTCAAGCTATTATGACCTAACATCAATAGTTAAGGAGATATGCGACGGCAAAGTTTGCATTTTTTTTTCAATATTTCTGTCTTATTTTTTGTAAAATGTTGGACTATCATTACAGTAACTCATATCGATTACGAAAAATTCATTCGTTTCAATACAAGTTAAATAAAATGATAAAAACCCTGAAAAATTCCAATTGGAATGTTTTCCAATTAGAATTCGAAGGTTTTTATTTTTTTATTTGACTTGTATTAAAGGGAATGAATTTTTCATATTCGATATAAGTTACTGTAATGATACTCCAACGTTTTACAAAAAATAAGTCAGAAATATTGAAAAAAAAAATGCAAACTTTGACGTCGCATATCTCCTTAACTATTGACATTAGGTTATAATAGCTTGAACATTTTCGACTCATAATCAAGGCAGGAATACAGTCCTGCGAGGTTATTAATGTTTTACAAATAACCCTGTATATGGGTTTTATTTTTTAACAAGCAGACCGTCAACGATTATTGACTCTAATAAATAGTCCTAGTATGTCATGAGTACAAAGTATTTATTTATTTCTTGAAATTAACGGACATAGTCCAATAAAATATAATACATAACATGAACGACATAAAATACATCAGAATAAAAGTTATAGATATTTAAAACAAAGCAAGGACAAATGAAAAGTACTAACAAGATGGAGACAAGATCTGGACTATCTTATCAGAGATTGTTTGAATCTGAAGAGTTTATAAGACGACATTACCGTGACATGGTAGCATGAAAAAGGAAGCATAGAATTATGGATGGCTATTTCTGTGTCTATGCGAAGGGATATTGAATTTTATTAGGCCCAGTAACGAAGGCACATCAGTGTGGCCGTTAAATACGTTGAATATGGTGATTAAGACAGTATTTTCACTACGTTTTTGGAGGTTATACATTTTTAACATTGACTCAATCTTCTCTATCCAAACCCATCATTCATGGGACTTTTTTTAAGAAACGATGTTGCACGGACTCGATGTGACTTATTTGGTTTATTCAGAAGGGAGACCAAGTCACACAGGCATATTCTAAGACAGGACGGACAAGTGAACAGTAAAGAGTTTTGACAGTGTAAACATTTATGAAATCAGGAGACATTTTATTAAGAAAGTCTAAGAGTTTTAAGGAACGTAGATCTGTGAGTTTTACGAGCCACAGTATCAACTCGCATGTATACGTGAGTGCTTGAGTT
The DNA here is from genome assembly GCA_016648135.1 of Agrypnia vestita. Taxonomy (NCBI): domain Eukaryota; kingdom Metazoa; phylum Arthropoda; class Insecta; order Trichoptera; family Phryganeidae; genus Agrypnia; species Agrypnia vestita. The sequence goes on from JADDOH010012960.1 coordinate 13,705, forward strand.
TCAAGATCAAATCCGTGTATCAGACAAGTAGCCATCCTTGTTTCAATACCGAATATTGAGAATATCGTACATGTTAAACGTGTATTACACACTCGAGCGGGATATTGGCTTATTGCATTACAGTAATAGGATTATAGTGTATCATCGTATTACTAAACTAAAATTATATATATTTTAACAATAGGCACCCGAGATCTCATGTAGGATTACTTAACAGTAATAACGTCGATTCAATAGATTGAAACCCGTCCATTTGTAGTATTCGTTAATACCAATAGGTCCCGCAATAATCATTGTCATCATGGCTGGCTGTATCGCTTATCTGTCCTTCATTGTGACTGAGAGTGCAATCCTGGATACTCAGGATCTGGAGAAAGTTGTGCATAGGCTTGTAAAGTCACAAAATTCAATTGTAATACCCTTGGTTCATTAAAAGTGGTTCTTATACATAATAACATTTATCTTCTGGTTTGTCTTCTGGGATATTATGCCGTATTTTTACGACCTTTCTGACCGACGTTTCGGATCCCATTGCAGGGTCCATCATCAGGGCTGATGTGTGTGTCACATCAGATATTTTTATATTGATATTTTCTCCCTCTTCTGATATTTTTATGACACTGAAGTGTATGCGGCCCAGAGAAGGGCCTTTTTTAATAAAAAATTGGGATAATTTCATAATGAAAAGTATGTACTCTTTTCATAGAGAATTTTGAGCGCGAGTAGGCAGAAGAGCAATAATAAATAGAGAGCTTGGGTAAGGCCAGCGCGCTCGATGCGATTTGTTTCTACATTACTTAATTTATGCGTTTTTGAGGTATTGTGTCCACGCATCTCATTTTTAAATGTAATGCAGGAGGAAAACAGCTGATAAAAAAATGTACCATTGATTTTATGTTGATTTATTTGAGCGACGAGATTACAGTGGTATGTTATGGCTTAACCTTGGTAGATAACGCGGCCGTCAGATGTGCAGCTTCAGGTCGATGCACAGGAATCTGTGAGGCATTGATGACGGATGATCTTAGAGCGTGGTTGTAGAACGGGGCGAAAAGCTGTCGTTGGAGTGGAGATTGTTGTCGTGAAGCTGGAGATGCTGGATGGACGGATATAGATAGTGTGTCACGGTGAGGATGATGGTAATGATTGTAGTACTGTAGGATGTAGATTATGGCCGCCGATAGATGTTGCGCAGCGTAGAATGAGATGAGTGGCGTAGCGATTTTTTGTGTTGGCTACGGCAGTCTGGAGATCGAGCGTGTGTAGCGTAGAGTGAGGCGCAAGGTGAGCTACGAATAGCGATCGTCGAGCAGCGTGATCTTATGGTTGTTGGGAAATTTCATTTGGGACTTCACTGCGACGTCTTTTATATCCATATTTTGAAGTAGGGACGTGCGCTAATACAGGTTACTTGTGTGAGAAAGAACCTGTCAGCATATTTGGATTTCTTTGTCTGGGGTGAGATTTGAGCCATCAGCGAAATTCGCGAGCATGGAGACTGTCGCGTCAGTATTTTGCATTTCTGATGAGTGGGTGTTTCTTGTTTCATCATCACATTTTATGTGATGATGAAACAAGAAACACCCACTCATCAGAAAATGATGTCAGCATTTTTTATACACGTGTTGCTGAGCGTTATTGTATTTTTCCCTTAAGAACTGTCATCTTCAGCGATGGTTATGGAATTTAGGAATACGGATCGTTGACACCACACATTAATTGTAAAATATCGTAAATTTACGAATGCGGGCTTGCCAGAGGAGCCGAAATGAATAAAATCTACATGCAGTTTGGCAAACCTGACATGTTGGTAGATTATCTTACTATTGATGGCCCTGCAGGTCATTATTTTAATGTGAAAACACCCTATGGGACGTTATATGATAAATTATTTTTTTAAAAAACGACCGTAAAACCCATTTATTCAATATTTCAAAGGCGGGACTCACGGAGCTGTGTCTCGAATTGTGAGTAGTGATCTCGCCAACGGACAGAGATCAGCCACGGCAATTTGCCAAAATGAGCACCTCTGACTGGTTGACGCCGAAGCGCCTGAGCCAATGGGCACTCTTAAATTAGATAAAATAAATTTGGGCGGGCGGTCGCAATTCTGTTCTATTTTTCCTGCGCCTGCCTCCAGAACTGCTGATTTTTCCTCCTGCTTCTCGGACCGCTTTTGGACTTACTTACGCTTTTGGATTTTTAAATAGCCATCAGCTTTATATTGCAAAGTAACCCTTAAGTAATACTCGCTAGGTGACACCTGGATAAATTCCATTTTATGTACATAATATTAAATATTTTAAAAATAAATAATGTTGTTGTTGTCGCTAAGCCTCGTGATCGAGGATCCCCTCGCCATTCAAACTCAGTTGTTGCTGCGCCTCTCATGGGTTTTTCGATGGGAAAATAGCCCTATTCGAGAGGCACACTCTCTCCCGCACACCTCACAAATGAAGCGTTCAGGCTGCGTTGGTCGATCACGTCGACGCATGGTTGCGGCTCGCTGCTCATTCTTCCCTCGTCTGGCCCCCGCAACACCATCAGCCCGAGAGCAAAATCCCCTCCAGTTCACACGATCCTGTGCCAGCTGCTCCCAATCCTCGGGTGCTCCACATAGGCTCAGCGATTCTCGGACACAGTCTTTATACCTTTTCTTCTGTCCTCCGGCCTTTCGCCTGCCCACTATCTCCCCATATAAGACTCGCTTCGGAAGTCTGTGATCGCCCGTGCGCAACACATGTCCCGTCCACCTCAATCTCGCTTCCACGATCATGTCCTCAATTGGGCGACATTTAGAGCGACGCAGAACGGTAACGATAGATATATAAATAAAATAAATAATGTACACATTTATTGGCTCATCTGTATTAAGCTCGCTATTATTTAGACATAGAACTAAAATTAATTCAATTTACAAGGTACACAATGCTTGCATATATAAATCACGAATCAATGTGTATTGTTCATCAACATTATATCCAACAATAAAGGTCAGCGGTTAACAACGCCGTCACGAAATATGAATAGGCTTATTTGGTGGTTATGTAAATGAAATTTCGCAACCACGCACTGCGCAATAAATTGAAAATTTTAACCGTGTTAACAAAATCATTAAGTTGATTCGATCATCCCTTTGACAAATTCATTTTATCATAATTTCATTCCATCATATTATCCGGGTGATTATTATTATTCGATAAAGTCAGTGTCTACTGCTATCGCCACTGTAAACAAATGAAATGAAATTTAAAAAAAACCTACGTATTAATTGAAATTTCTTGCATTTCATGGGGACGATTTTAAATGGCGAAGATGATGAAATAAATGGGTGGCTCATTGAAATCGGACGAGAACTATCTGACAAAACCCTAAAATGAATTCCTGTGTAATGCTGTGTAATTTTCTCTTAATGTTTTTTGCGTACTTACCACTAAATATTTATTTTCTTTATTCAAGATGAATAAACACCTCTACAAGTTTCGGGAACGAAGTTCCCTTCCTCAGGAGGATGCAATGTATACTAAAATTAAATGATCATTATATAGTTAACTAGTGGGGTGGCGAGTAGGCGGAGTAAATAGAAGGGGGGGTGTGTTGTTGGGGAATAATTAAGGGATTGTCAACTACGTTTTTTTTTTTTTTATAATTGGAAAAATGTTAAGTATGGGGTTATTTGGGAATTGAATTTGACTGTTTATTATATTATTATATATTATTTCTTATTTCTAAAATTTCAAAACTATCCAATTGTCTATTATTTTTAATATTTTGTAAAATTTTAAAACCTGTCAATTGATCGAAAGTATGGTCATGTTCCAGCAAATGGCTTGCAAATTCCGAGTATCCATTGCTATTTTTAAACATTTTAAATGTTCCTTAATCCCTTTTTTAAACTTCTCTTTGTTTTGCCAATGTAAAAGGCTGTACAATCTTTACATTCTAATTTATAAATTATTGATTATTAATAGCGCTATTCTTATCCTTATTGTTAAAAATATAATTTTTTAATTTATTAATAATTATTTTAAAACTGTTAGGTATATTTTTTGAAATTGCTTTAGATATAATATTATTACAGAATAATGGTTATGATATAATGTATGATATAAATAATAATGGAATTTTATAGCTATTATTTTGTTGAGGGTGTAAATACGACAAGTAATATTTTTTCTTAACTTTTTTGTTTAAAATAGGTATTATAAATTAATTTCCTGTTATATCCGTTATCTTTATCTATCTGTTTAATTATACTTAATTCCTTATTATAATTTTTGGTAGATAAAGGAATAGACAATAATCTGTTAATCATTGTATGAAATATTATATATTTTGTAATTTATGTTTTATTTCGACTTCTCTTTTTGCTTTACCTTACTTTACCGATAATTCTGTATTTCTGTTCCTAACTATTTTATCAAATTTAAATTTATTATACATTTGTTGATTTAAAATTTAATTTTAATGTGTACGAATTATTTTCACAAATTTTAATTTATTATATATTTGTTCATTTAAAAAATTTATTGTTATGTATACTAAATTATATTTTTCAACTTTTTTTGCTATGTAAATAATCGACTGCCTTCAAACAGGTAATCCCTAGTTAGACAGTAGAAGTGTAATACATTACAAAAAATAAGATATGAATAAAATACTATTATTATTATTATTATTATCATTATTTTATAATAAAACTAATAGTAAAATTAACTTTTCACTCTGCTTTTTTAAAAGCACCAATTAGGAAATAACCAAATCTAAAAAATATTTTTCATTACTTTTATAAATTTAAATTAAAATCTTGAATAAGTATATACATAAAATTTAACAGTAATATTAAAAGTTTATTTTTGTAGCGTGCTTACTTTATAAGGTAATAAATATGATGTACTTTACGTACATTATATGTAAAAATTTTTAAATAAATGTAAAAAAAATTAATCAAATGGGTGTTTTGGATTCAGTTCTTAGATAAATATCTTAGTATATATTGGTAGTCGATTAAATTTTTTGAAATATTTTTACTTTTGTGTCCGTTGTAGGTCATAAACGATATTTTGCATATTTTTCCTTTTTGTAACCTGCGCAAAACATAAGTAGGTACCTTACCGTGCCCCTGGATACCTTCCCCGGACTTAATATTCTTTATGTTGCTATGAAAGCAATGCACCTGCGCCACTATATCATATTCACAGAATCGATATTGAAACGAATTGAAATGTGGTATTCTTTTATTCTTTAATATCACACAAAACAATTTAATCATACATCAATACAAATTGGATGATCTGTTAATAGTTTAATACATACCTAAGCGACTTTATTCTTATTTAACCCTAGCTCACTGATCGTAATTTTAAGTAACCGTTTCGATTAAAACATCAATATTTACTTCATTTATTTATTTATTTTATTTTTCTCAATTATTTAGTTTCAAACATTATGTTGTGTGAGCTAATACATGATTTCACTCAGACATATTACATTCCATCTAGTCATTTAAAAGTTTTTAAATAAAATTTTTGCACCCTCTTTTAACCTCCTTAAATTCAGCGTGTTTTGAATTTCCTTTGATAGGCTATCGAAGATTTTTAGACCTTTGTACATCATACAATTTATGACACAAAATGACATTAATTAGCAGTCTTAGCAAAAACAATATAATCAGTTTTTGAAAAAATCTACTTAGAACAACAATTGCACATATAAAAAATAATGTTCCCGGCAAATTGTTTTTTTGCAGACTTTGCAGAAGTCGGTGGTCATACATTTATTTGCAGGGCAAAAGGTTCAAGTTTTGTGACTTTTCGGAATATCTTGACAAATGCCTTCCTTAAAATTATCAATTGTTAAGATCTCCGCCATAATTAGGTTCAAATTTCGTTGCAAAATTACCGTCTGATATCTTTCTTGCAGCAAAGGTTTCTTCAGTCTGTCTGCCATTTCTTGTGCAAAAAACCTTATTTCCATTGTTTTTTTTAGTTGCATGCGAGACGTGGGTGACATATGCATTCACTATAAACAGATTTAGGATGTTATAGAATAAGCACAGTGGTCATAGATTGGTTACTCGTGATACATAAGTGAATTTATACCACATTTAAAGACGATATATGGTGAACTCGAAAAATTTAAAATTTATCGGATCTCATTCCGTGATAATTTACTTGTACTTTAATTAGTAGTTCACGTTTATTTAATTTAAAATATTTCTATAAAAAAATGTATAACAGGTAGCATACAACGCAGATATTTGTTAATCTGAAGAAATGTATATACCTGCTTACTTTTTCTTCTTTTCCTCCTTCAACCTTCATCTTTCCGCTGCTGGATATAGGCCTTCTCCATACCCTTTCATCCTTCCTTGTTATTTGCTAGTTGTAGCATTCCCCCCCACTGCTGCTATATCGTTGGCCTATCTCTTTTGAGGTCTTCCAACGCCTCTTTTACTCTCCCATGGTCTCCACTTCAGAACTCTGGGAGTCCATCTTGTTGCCACATGCCCTGTCCGTTGACATTTCAGCTTTGCTTCATGATTATCTCTCCTCTCGTTTTGCGCCTGCACGCTTAAAAATTATTACTAAACAAAATTCAGTTTATAACGGATAAGACATATAAATCTCTAAGCTTAATTCCTACTCCAATTCCGAAGTACAGGATATTTTTGATTTAAAATGTCAAGAAACTGACATATTCATTTCCTTACCTATGTTTCCTTGCGTCAGTAATACCTAATAAAAGCTCGTCTTAGTAATTTCCGACAAGCTCCCAATCTTACAATATAAGATGTATTGTTCAATATTTCGAAAGAAGAAATGTGCTGGAACAAATGACAGCTCTGCGTATTCTTTTGTCAGCGCTGAAAACTGCGTGGTACCGAGAGTAATTTAAAAAATACATTTATTGGGATAGTGTTAAGAATAAAGTGAATTTATTAATAATTCTTCAGTAACAAATGTCATTTAATAACATTTTTAATTTTGTTTATTTATTTCGTGTATATACATATAAATGAAGGTAGTTTCTTCACTAGACAAGGTCTGTTCTGAAGTAACTACCAGTACAGTTTTTTAATACATTAGAAATACTGCATATTAGAAAGAAACTTTAATAAACTAGAAATGAACTAAATATAAGCCATTATTTTCGAAAGGAAATATGATAATAGTACGACGACACTTGTGCTGTAAGTTTGGGTTAGAAAAAATATTGTTTTACAATTTTCCTCGGTGTTAAGGTTACATTGGAGTTATGACGGCCCAAACACACATCTGTAATTCTTCTTGAGAAATTAATATAACAGTACAACGCAAAACAGCTCCGTTTGAGATAGCACTCTAAATTGGCACACCTTAATAATTAATATTCACCAGGTATCCATTATAAATGCCAGGCGTCGAATACTACCAGCAAGATAATAGTAATGTCGTCAAGTTGGTTTAGTTTTTATTATATAGAAAGCTCGAGAAAATGGATGTATGTATCTCAATTTACTTTAAAAAATGTAAACAAGATGATCTAAAGTGATATTTGACTTAAAAATGCAAATATTTTATTACTGAGTGATATTGTCACGTGTCATGGCTGCGGGAAGATTGAATGAAAACGATCGAATTTAATTACAGATTTATTAATGGTTGATTAATTAATCATTAATTAATCAAAGTCACTTAACACATTTTAATTAAAAGCTATTTTTTAAATTATAATATTCCGTAATTTATCACTCGTAAAATAGACACTTTATTATAGCTTTAACATTTTATTTAACATTCACCAGAACATTCCATCCGGATTTCTGACGTATTATTCGCTACGTAAATAGGAACTTCACTAGAATATTCGCCAGAGTTATCGCACGGTTGGCCGCCCTGGCCTCGCGGCCCGCGGCTCACTTTGCATCTGTTATCGCCTGTCAAACGCGTTCAACAACTCTTCGCGCTGTGCCTGGCTCCGTGTTTATATACGTGTATCGAGGTATCAAAAATCCTAGAACTTTCCAGTATCTATGAGAAGATTCTCGTAGCTTCTAGATTATTATAGATGTTTCCCAAATGTTTCAGATGCCTCCTGATTACGCTAGCTCGTTCTGGATTTTTCGATAGTGTTGTTGTGACAACTTCAAACAACTGTCAGCTGACAGGAGTGTGTAATTTTTTTTAGCCTCGTTACAAAATATACATGATATCCGATAATTCAAGTTAATAAGTTATCCTTCAAGTTCTCGCGCATTTTGAGGAAAAAATTTGAAATTCACTTTTTAAAATTGAAGTGAACCTTCTTCTTACATAACCTTAGCGAATGGAAGGAAATAAAAGATGCAGTTTACTAGTATGTATGTAAGCACTAATAAAAAAAACGAGCGAGCCTTACAGAAGTCGCATATGATGTGTAACATTTGACGTCTCACAATTAAAAATATCAATTGAGCGGCGACAGAAATAAACATCAAAATTTAAAAAAGCTAATACCTATATATTTACTAATTAGTAAATACAAGTAAAGAAAATGTATGTGTATTTATGTATTATTGAATTTTGTCGCACTAGGTAGGTACCGTACATATCTACATACGCATTTTCAAAATAAAACAGAAATCACTATGTAGGGGTTTTATTAAATAGGGAGCAAAATTTTAAACATTACTGGTATTATTAATCTGTCTGTTATCATTTTTTTACACTTTTCACTTTGTATTACTGTATTTCATAGAGTCATATAATATTTTCTCCATATGTACATCCGTGCAAATATTGTATATTAGGTACATTAGAAAACTGCATTGAGATTCTAAATAATTTTTAACTGATAATCTCACCCTGTATGCATGATATTATTTATTCAAATATTCATAGTTATTAAACTTATATACGAAATAATTATTTTTTATAAAACGTAACGAAATGCAAAAAAAAGTAAATTAAAAATAAGCATAAACAAAAAATTACAATAACTGAGACACTTGTATGAGAATAATAAAGTATTTATTATAATTAACAATTAAGTTGTTCCGAAAACGATGTTCGTTTTTAATAATACATGTATTATTTTGAACGTTCTTATCTAATAAATATTTATCCACTTTTTTTTGTTAGACACTTGAGTATACCAGATTTATTTGTTAGGTAAACCAATTATTTTAAACTAGGCTAATACGATACCTTTATTACATTAGTTCTGAAATAGAACTGAGAAAAGAGGAAAATAGCTTATCTATAAATTCTAATTGGAATAATCTGTGTGAATATCATGACGCCAGAATGCACGGTTCGAGAGTTTTCACTGCCTCGCACAAACAGATTTTACGCTTTAATAATATTAAATTAATATTCTAAACGAAACATGCTTTACCTAGTCAAATTAAAATATTTTTTCTATATAAAGACCAGGTGAGCCGAGGCTTCAAAAATAATTTGAATAAAAATAAGCCCGTAATATGCGAGTGAACGCAGTACTTTCCCTCTTCCCGGCTTTGTTTGATGTACACAGAAAATTGTAAAGTTCGCGCCTCGCGGGAAACTTTTATATTTTATACCTAAACCCTAAAGCCCTTCTGACTTACGAGTGTTGAATGTTTACTTTTGCATCATTTTTGCTATCTTACTTTGTCCCGCCTTATTTTATTACTAAAATTCTTCCTTCTGTTGACCGGTCAACATACTATGTTAATCATTCAACGGCAATTGAACGAGTCCAAAAAAAATTTTTAAGATTTATTAATTAAAAATTAAATATACGCTTGGAAGATATCAATTATGAATATCTCCTTAGTTATTTACAACTTTTAACTTTTAACTTAACTTGTCTGTGAGACGTACTGTAACAGACCTAATATTTCTTTATAGGATCGTAAATAGTTTGATTGATTGCCCTCAGATTATTAGTCTGATCGACTTATATGCTCCATCGAGGTCATCAAGATACAGTGCATTGTTCTGTTATAGTGGAAATGTCAGAACTAATGCATTAGCAAACTCTGTAATTCCCAGATTACACTCATTAGGGAATGAGCATGCAGAGGCGGCTGACATTTTTGCTGATAGTATAACTGTTTATAGGACAAAGCTGATACAATTGTTTACATCCCAACGAAATGGAAATGGACAATAAATCTTTCTATTTCACCTTTAACTATTATTATTTGTACCTTTAACTTTATTATTATTTTATCTTATGTTTTTCTTATGTTTTTCTGTATTATTATTATTATTATTACCTTTTAAATATTATTATTGTAACTTTTAACTGTATTATTATTTTAACTGTCTTATGTTATTTTTTTAAAAAATTATTCTGTATATTGTAAAAGCCCATAAGAGCGTTAAATAAATAAATAAAAAACTTACAAGTGATATTTTCATCATTTTGCTGCACGTTAGATTTTTTCTTTCTTAATTTATTATTTCCTTAAAACATTATTAAAATTACTATTCATATTTTCATTACGATACCATATTATTAACGTTTTTTTCAAAATAAAATAAATTAATCTGTTGCCAAGACGAATAGGAATGTGCTGGACTGCTTTTGGCAAACTCAAACATATCTTCGAGAACAAAGAGATCCCAATTAGCCTACAAAGAAAAGCCTTTGAATCATGCATACTCCCAGTGATGACGTATGGATTGGAGACTATGGCCCTTACAAAGAAAAGTGTAAAAAAGCTCAAATGCACGCAACAATCCATGGAGAGATCCATGCTAAGAGATAGAATTAAAAACGACGAAATTAGGCGCACAACTAGAGTAATGGATATCATGGATCGTGTAGCGAAGCTTAAATGGCAATGGGCAGAACACGTTGCAAGACAGGATACTACAAGATGGCCTCCCAGAGTTCTGAAATGGAGACCTTGGGAAAATGAAAGAAGCATCCGAAGACCTCAAAAGAGATGGGCCGATGATATTGTCGCTGTGGGGGGAAAGAAATGGCTACAATTAGCCAACAACAGGGAAGAATGGAAAAATAAGGAAGAGGCCTATATCCAGCAGTGGAAAGACGAAAGCTGAAGAAGAAGCAGAAGAAGAATCTGTTAGAGTTTTCTATGCTATTTTCTGGTCGACGTTTCGGATCCCATTGCATGATCCATTGTCAGAGCTGACGCGACATGCGAAAGTAGACGTCAGGGTTAAGTATTGGTATTCAATACCGTGACATAGCTGTGGGAAATACTTTATCTTGCTAGTAGTTACTGGGCTGCAGAAAATGCAAGAAAACACTAAGGCAGTGTGACTAGGAACCTCTTTTTACTCCCTTTCTTTTAATTCGTACACTTTTACCGTGATCCAATCGAGTTGAAACTTTGCAGGCGGACTCGTAGCGATGATAAAAGTGATCTAACAAATTTTTGTTTAAAAAAATGTAATAATTATATTATAATTTTGGAGTTTTCGAAATTTTCATGTTTTTTCAAATTGAAATCCATACAAATGAGTAAGGAGCCCGACGCGTGCAGTAGGCGCGAAACCTGTTTCAATGAGAAAGGGAGTATAATAAAAACTTGGTTTTTATGGGTTGGTTTTTTAGTGTGCAACCTCACAGATTCAATAAATTGGCATCCTGGCAACTTGGTCACCAGCCCTAGACAGACGTGCATCATCAGCACCAGAGCGTCCATTACCCAATGTTCCCAGCCTATGTTTCAACTCACGATGCAGTGCAGCGATAATGGAGATAAATATTTCGTAACATTATCGATTATTGAAATATTTTTAATGTAAGTAATTTTCATACATTTTTTATTACATATTATACAATTTTATAGATACTATCACGTATCGTGGCTGCAGGAAGAATTAATGGAAACGCTGGAATTTAATACAGGATTTATTGAATACCGATTAATTAATTAATTAATTAAACAAACGTATAAAGTCGCTTATCACTATTAAATGTAACCATATTTCTTAAATTAAACTGTTTCGCAAATTTATCATTCGTAAATAGACGATTAATATTCGCTTCAATACTTTATTTACTGTTCACTAGAATATTTGATCAAATTACGCACTTGTTTATTTCGCTTCGGTTTATTTTGCTACGTAAAGACCTTCTAGAATCGCTGTCGACTTACCGCTTGCTTGGCAACACTGGCTTCTCGCAACCCGCCGCTACTGCTCGCTTGGCCAAACAACTCCTTACTCCCGTGTGTCGTATTTATATTCGCTAATGCTCTGATATCGAAATTCCGAGACGTTTCCCGCGTTTTAGAGAAGTTCCTCGCGTTTTCCAGACTTTTGGAGACGTTTCTCATAAGCCGTAGATTATGCTAGGCCATTCTGAAATCTTCGTTAGTATTGTGATCATTTCAAACAATTGTCACTTGACATGAGTGCGTGATTCTTTTTAGTCTCGTTGCAATATTATAAAAAAATATAATGCTGATGAGGCAGCATTAATAGCCAACTCCGAAGACGATCTTCAAAAACTTCTGCACAAATTTCATACATCCTCACAAAGATTCAACATGAAAATCTCCGTTGATCTAAGAGCATAGTGACAGGATCCGGGAAGATCTAGAAGACGTTACTGGAGAGACCATGTGGAGAGAGCTTGTTCTGAGAGAGTAGTGAGCATAGCAGCGAACAAGATGCCGTCAGGTACCAAACTCCCAGGAATCTCGCTTAAAAGATGGCGAGATAGCTGAACATCTGTATCCCAGGTACAGACTCCGAGTAATGACAGGATGCAGTCCTAGATGAAGCAGAAAAAGAAGAAGAATTATTATACAATAATATAAATATAATTCTGTAGCAGTCTTTAAACAAATTTTGAACTCACATCCTAATAATAATGATTTCTTTGTCTGTCTTTATGTTCGTAACTTCTTTCATTAAAACTTTTTCTTTTTCTTATTTTATAATTAAAAAAATAATATTCTTTAGTAAACGACATTTTTGACAGGTTACAGCTAGTATGAAAAATAAGGCTTTATCATTTTACAATTAGTACCACTCGATAGACCATATTAATTAGTCCGTACAACTTAATTGTACATGCGATTTCGAAAACTAATATAAAATCAAACCCTCTTTTGATTGTTGTTATGACTGGCAGGTGATTATTTTAATTCATCTTAATTAGTGCCTTGGCGTTACCTTTACATAAATTCTTAGCATCTAACACACATTTATAGTTAATTGATGGATAGCACGACCCAAAAACATCACAGAACCCACGATTAAGTAGTTAAAACGGAATTCACGGAGTTTTTTATAGCAGTCGTACGCGGAATTAGTTTCCGAAAAGGGGAAAAGAATAATTAGACCGACTTGTGATACGAAGGAGGGAACATTTTGTGATACTTTGAAATTACTAGAAGTGTCTGATTATAACTGTTTTCATTTTTCATTAATTTCATTGTTACATTTTTTACAGGAAAGTAAGTTTTGATTTATGCCATAGACCATAGAGAATACACTCGAATAAAAAGTACAATTAATGAACAATGGCAGTTGTTTGCACGATACAGTAAATATATACGTTATTCATGTCTTTAATATTTGCCTCGTGACCGGGAGACCGCCAAGATAGTGCTATTTTAATAGTACGGGCAAGCAATAGGCGAGTATTTTAAATAGTAGACGAATAGGCTTATTAGATAAATAACTTATAACACAAACATAAAATCATATCGATTGAACAAACACAGTTGTGGCTTAACCGATATTTGAATCAGATGTAACATTTATAGCTTGAGAATAATATGCATTGTTACATGAGTGGTCACTACTGCATTGTCACTGCAGTGGAGAAGGCATTCGTAATTCCAACTTTTTATTAAATACTCATCAATACAAGCTTGGTAATTTATGTAATTTGCAATAAAATACTCCACCCATCTGTAGTACACTTTATTGCACGAGAATATTTCACTCGTCTATGGTACACTTTATCTATCGCACAGTTTCTAAGGATAGCTTTCTTTGGTTATTCTCGTCTATTTTGACAGAATATTTTTTTTTAATCTTCTCGTATACTTTCATATGTTCCACCCATATACAGTTATTTTTAAAATATTTTAAAACGTCCAGACTGTTTCGGAAATCCTCGATTATATGTTGTTCTTATCGTTTAAGAACCTAGTGACCTATATAGTTTAAATTTATCGTCATTTCTCATAGCGTTTAATTTATTAATAAAGTTTTCCGTAAAAAAATCTGAAATTAAAAAGGTTTATCGCTCTAAGCAATTTATCTTGTTAATTGTTGTTATCAAGGAATTGTGTTCTAAAATCGCAACATCACAATTTATTCAGGTTTTAACCTGATATAATTTTAAAATTATTAATGAAGTAAATAATACACTTATGCAAGTAACTTAGTATTTAACCACGTGAATGTAATAAATAATTTTTTCTGAATATAATACGTGCGCGAGAAACGTGTACGAAATGACACGGTTGACATTTTCAATGTTTCGATATGTTTTGAGTAGGTAATCTAAATCATGTTATTGTATATATATAATATATATATATTATATATATATATATATATCTATTCAGAAGGACCATTCGTCAACTGACGTTTCCCCTGAATCACAACAGCCATCTTCATCATCCCTTGTTAATAAATTTCCGTCACAAGAGGCAGTGCGAGCACGCCCGTTTGTATCGGAAGTTTACTACCAAGTGAGGTCTGGCAAGTCAAAATCTAAATTTGGGTACTTCGGTCATTATGAGTCTTAATGGTTTTTGGGAATATGGTATTGAATATTGGATATGAATAAAAAACTATTATTATTATTATCGTATTTTTATTTTTATTTTTCTTAAATAACTTTCTCTGTGCTTAATTGTAGTCAAATATTTAATGTTTCTTTTGTTATTTAAAATGTTTGATAAAAAATTTATTCTATAAATTTATTTCAATAAGTCGGAACGTTTGACATTTTGTACACCCTTCCCCTGCAAATTATTGAAGATATAATAGAAATAAAATTAATCTTATTTCTTGGAACAACTCCAAAAGTAGATACTGAGTCACCAGAAACTTAGAATGAAAGTTTATATTAATTAGACTTTGTATACATGTATCAAAAAATTAGAGAGGAAACGAAGGAAACCATTTCCTGACTTCCACTTAGTCCAACCCGCCGGGCATTTGCACACCAGGGCAGGGTATCCACCCGTCTATAATCTGTTCCTCGTAGCCCAGTGGGCATGACACTGACTTGTTACAACGAGGGCTCCGAGTTCGACTCACGGTGGGTCACAAGCTTACGTGTTTTGTGATGTTCCGCTTCGTAATTGGGCTTCTAAGCCTCTTGAAGCATGAAATTAATAAATAAATACGAATTCTTTCGTAGTTCTCTCTATCTCTCTATCTCTATATGAAAATCTCCGTAGCTAAGACTAAGAGCATGGTGACATCGAAACTGCCAATACCATGCGAGCTTGCAATTGACGATAAAATAATAGAGCAAGTAACGAGCTTCAAGTACTTGGGTGTCGAGATATCCAGTAGTAACGACCTCTACGAAGAAGTAAGAGAGCAAGCAAACAAAGCCGCAACTATTGCTGGATGCTTGAGAAATGCTGTCTGGAGAAACGAACATATGCTCTAGGAGAGCAAAGTGAAGATATACAAGACCTGTGTCCTCCCAATCATGACGTACGGTATCGAGACAAGGGCTGACACTACCAGAACAAAAAATCTCCTAAGAACAACTGAGATGAAGACTCTCCGACCCATTGCGGGACTGACAATCCGAGACCGAGTGAGGAATTCCGAAATACGAAGGACTTGTGACGTCGAGGATATTGTCCGATGGGGAAGATCTAGAAGACGCGACTGGAGAGATCATGTGGAGAGAGCTTGTACTGAGAGAGTAGTGAGCATAGCAGCGAACAAGCTGCCGTCTGGTACCAGACTCCCAGGAAGACCGCATAAAAGATAGCGAGATAGCTGGACATCTGTATTCCAGGAACAGGCTCCGAGCAATGACAGGACGCAGTCCTAGATGAAGCAGAAGAAGAAGAAGAAGAATTCTTTCGGAAATAAGTAACATTAAAGATTGCAATTTTTCTCGGTGATTTTGACCCATTTTCTGTAGAATTTTGGACCATCAAACTTATATCAAATACGACAAATTCATTCGCTTTAATAAATTTCAAATCGAATCCTTGCAGAAAACGTCTTGTTCAAATTGATTTGCTCGCAAGTTAGCGAGGTATTAAAAAGCCAGGTATTAAAAAGATAGCGAAGGGCGATTTGCGGTGGCAGGCCCAAATTGTCAAACTCTCTCCCCTCCGTAGTACGGAGTGGTGCAGCAAAAACGACGCGTTGGAAGCGTGAACGATGGATATTTTTAGATTTTCAATTTATTTTAATTTTTCATTTTAATTTTAAAGTGCTTTCGGATGCCAACGGCTTTTTGTTTCGATAGCCATTCAATCAGGTCAACTGCGTACTTTGTTTGATTAAATTTTGAAGTTAACAATTTTCAACTGCGACATACTGACGGAGTGGAATAATTTTTTTTTAATATACTCGAACATAAAAAAAGAGCATGTTATTTATTAGCATATATGCTAGTTTATTAAAAATGAGATATAAATATCCCTGGGAACCGAACATAAACCTCCACATGACAAGGATACCTACCACCATTCGAAGGTGGTAAATATGACTTATAAATTCTCACTAGCTGTAAAGTTAACGAATTGCAAGTATTCTTATTATTTAAATTCAATATTAGTTGAAAAAATTGATATCAACAACATGCATAATAATATAAATCAATATATTTTATCGCAATAAAAAAAATTAGCATTATGAACATTTTGAAACCACAGTCTTATAGGGGAATAACAATTCGACAACCTAGTATATGGGGGAATATATTCGCTCGTTTAGCGTGTTCCAAATAATTCGCAATTTTTTTTAAAATTAATATTTTGGAATAATTTCTGGGTTTCAAAATTAGGTCAAAACTAAATGATGAAATACCCAAGTTTCGAAAATATTATTCATTATTTATATATATAATATATATATCATCGAATATTATATATATATATCATATATATATATATCCTATCTCTCTATCATACTCAATATATCCTATCTACTATCCTCTCCTATTTATCTATCGTATCTCTATCGCTCTATCTATATATATCTCATAGATCTTCTATATTCCACTTAAACATATTTGTCATTTATTTAAGGAATCGGGTCCCGTAATATTTTTGTAATACGAAATAAATAAATGAAATAAAGAGAAATACACAAATATCAAAAACTAAAACTGAAAAATTAAACGCTGGAACCTGGATTCGTACCACGGACCTCTGTGTTTCGCGCACAGCGTGTTACCGATTTCACTGTCCCAGCGACTTAACAAGTCGTAAATATTTGATAGTTATATGTTTCTCTTTGAGTTATTAGTTTACTTATTTATT
>JADDOH010012962.1:0-44122 GCA_016648135.1 Agrypnia vestita
TAAGTGAAATTTAAGTGTCTAACCACTTCTGTTCAAACGTGGATTCGAGATGCCCCCCCCCCTGTAGGGGGGAGGGGGATGCGGCCCCAGAGCATCGCCGCATCCGGTGGTTAACTCTTGTTTAGACATAACCTCCCACACTAAGCTGCAGACCAAAACCAACCCGAGACTCTGTTGCCTCTGCTGGGATCCATTCAGCGTCCTCGTCCTCCTGGCGACAAACATATCAGGAAGTAATCCCGCGTCTGATATTAAGGTTTGTATATTGTCCCGCGGGGCAGTCAAATTGACTGGTGTATAATGATGGGGATCCCACGTCGCGGCTACATGGGCCGGATTATTATTATGTTTACTGCTGATTAAAGGGCTGAATGGGTGGCTGGAAAAGATTCATTCCTGAGTGCGTCAGACAGAGCCATGTTAGCATCGCCAATTATAGTTGATGTGGTTGATCCTACGGTGTAGTCTAATTGACTAGAGATATTAAAGATATAGTATAGATGTGAATAATCCCACGGTATAGTCTAATTGACTAGAGATATTAAAGAGATAGTATAGATGTGGATGATCCCACGGTGTAGTCTAATTGACTAGAGATATTAAAGAGATAGTATAGATGTGGATGATCCCACGGTGTAGTCTAATTGACTAGAGATATTAAAGAGATAGTATTCCAGAGTGAATGTTATGGCTAATTGTGTGGTTCCCGATATGTATGTCCTGTGCCAGAGGAGAAGGGCTCCGAAAGGCTCCTGGTGTACAGCAGTATAGTAAAGATGATTAATGATGTGTCAGGGTGAGATGTCAACTGGCATTCCCGATCAGGATACTCGTTCAAATAAATCAGCTTCTATTCAAGATATAACCATGGAGATCTGGATTCGATGACACCGAGGACGACCAAGCATCGAGATTCTTCCCACCAGCGTGTTACGGGTGAGTTCTCGACGCCGAGCTATAGGAAACAACCGCATATTCTTGAGCCGTAGCCTCTCTATTATAAGGATGGTATGCGTTAAGTTGCCCATGTGGTACGCCCACCTGGCGTGTCACAACGTATCGATCGTCACAGCGTCAATGAATTTCGACCTCCCTCCTTCCATTAGCAAATCTTACAATGTTAAGATTCTTTTCATTAGTAATTTTAAATATGTTTAAGTTTTGCATACAAGCACCACGTTCAACAGATGACAAGAAGAATAGTAATAATAAAAGGTCCTTAGCTGACAGAAGTTGAAGTTCTCTGCAAACTGTCCATATCCTCTAGTAACGCCTTCAAATTATGTTCTCCTTGTATGTGTTTTCCAATAACAGCTTTCCAGTCATGTATTTAAAGTAACGTCATCCTTGTGTGTGTGTGTACTACAATATCTGCCTTCCAGTTAATGATTCCCAAAAATGTGTTTTCCTTGTATATATATATTTCAATATCAGCGCCTGTAAAACTGTATTAGATCCTAGAAACAAAAGACTATTCCCTCTACGCCGAACACATACAGAACATAAGCCCCTTCAATCTAGTTCATCCACGGTTATGCAAAAAGGCGAAAGAATAGTAATAGTAAAAGGTCCTTAACTGACAGAAGTTGAAGTTCTCTGCAAACTGTCCATATCCTCTAGTAGCGCCTGTGTTTTCCAATAACAACTTTCCAGTCATGTATTTAACATAACGTCCTCCTTGTGTGTATGTGTGCTTCAATATCTGTCATCCAGTTAATGATTCCCAAAATAGTGTTTTCCTTGTATATATATTTCAATATCAGCACCTGTAAACCTGTATAGGATCCTAGAAACAAAAAGACTATTCCCTCTACGCCGAGCACATGCAGAACATAAGCCCTTTCAAACTAGTTCATCTACGCCGTATAGTGATATCACAAGCAGACATAAACAATATAATTACAAGTATGCTTGCGTCCTCCCCCACCTTGGTGGAAATATTCGCATTCGTATTCACCGAATAGTAGGCCTGACATTCGTATTCGTGAAAGTAGTATTCGTTGCATCAAGGTTATTATATTTACAAGTATGTTCAAGTTCCCCCACCTTGGTGGAAATATTCGCATTCGTATTCACCGAATAGTGGGCCTGACATTCGTATTCGTGAAAGTAGTATTCGTTGCATCAAGGTTATTATATTTACAAGTATGTTCAAGTTCCCCCACCTTGGTGGAAATATTCGCATTCGTATTCACCGAATAGTGGGCCTGACATTCGTATTCGTGAAAGTAGTATTCGTTGCATCAAGGTTATTATATTTACAAGTATGTTCAAGTTCCCCCCCACCTTGGTGGAAATATTCGCATTCGTATTCACCGAATAGTAGGCCTGACATTCGTATTCGTAAAAGTAGTATTCGTTGCATCAAGGTAATTATATTTACAAGTATGTTTAAGTTCCCCCATCTTGGTGGGAATATTCGCATTCGTATTCACCGAATAGTAGCCCTGACATTCGTATTCGTGAAAGTAGTATTCGTTGCATCAGGTTATTATATTTACAAGTATGTTCAAGTTCCCCCACCTTGGTGGAAATATTCGCATTCGTATTCACCGAATAGTAGGCCTGACATTCGTATTCGTAAAAGTAGTATTCGTTGCATCAAGGTAATTATATTTACATGTATGTTTAAGTTCCCCCACTTTGGTGGGAATATTCGCATTCGTATCCACCGAATAGTAGGCCTGACATTCGTATTCGTGAAAGTAGTATTCGTTGCATCAAGGTAATTATATTTACAAGTATGTTTAAGTTCGTCCACCTTGGTGGGAATATTCGCATTCGTATTCACCGAATAGTAGGCCTGACATTCGTATTCGTGAAAGTAGTATTCGTTGCATCAAGGTAATTATATTTACAAGTATGTTTAAGTTCCCCCACCTTAGTGGAAATATTCGCATTCGTATTCACCGAATAGTAGGCCTGACATTCGTATTTGTGAAAGTAGTATTCGTTGCATCACTCTCAATAATAAAATCATATAGATAAATAATTACGGTAACTCATAAAAATATGATATTACTTATATTAAACGAATAAAACAAAACAATCTGTCATATAAGTAAATAACGTGATTACGGAAGACCAAAGGTTAACTACCCCTGAACAAACCCTTCCCCCTGACAATCACTATAAAATGCACCATGCATTACTAAAAGTCGCAGCAACACATCGAAAGATAATTATTACCACAGTCATGTTTGAGTTCGACAGATGGCGGTAGTATAACAACCTTTATTCATATGCCAGGCCGACCTGTAAATAACATCCCGCATTCGAAGCAGAATAAATTTCAGCGCAAACCATATTGCACAAACATTAAAATCCGACACCGCAAACATCCCCTGCAATTCCGTCAAGCAAAACGCTATCCTAAACAACCAACAACATTTTAATTCTATTCATTCACATACCGCCAGAACCCCTCCGTCCGGGACGAACATAAAACGCGATTGCACCTTTCAAAGTGCCACCTCTTACGCGGCAAAAATAACTATTATAATCGTGCTATGAATACAACCTATTCTCGTCTCATAATGGGGGCCTTGCGTCAATACGAAAACCCTTTCTAGAATTAATAAATGCGGCTTAATCTAAACAGATACAATATATACAATTCGAAATACGTCTTTATAAGAACTTGATAGGAACAAATCGTGTTTAAACGATTGCCTAATGATACGCAATACAAACGAATGTAACGAGTCCAAATAAACCACACATTCATGTTTTAATAAAATAAATATAAAATCCAGATGCATTTTTAAAATATATTATTTGGAGGAAATTTCTCGTACGATTTGAATTTATATCACACTGACAACCCTAGATATTAACCACACATAATTACCCCGATCTCAATTATTCCCTAAATAATACAGCCCGATAGTAAAAATAATTAACCGTAATAGAAAATATAAATGTGATCCCCAGCTGAAGACCGTATTGCACGCTACCCACGTAATACAACAATTATTATACTGCTACTAGGCAAATCATATAGAAATCTGTGTATTCAGTCGGCAGTACAGATAATACAAAAATTCCTTTGCATATTTGAAAATTACATAAGTATTATGGAAGAACGCCCGCTGGACTATCACAGCCGCAAAATCACGAATTATCATATATTAAATCTGATGCGCGCATAGTTATACAAAGTTCCAAATATAACACACATAAAAGGCAATAGAAATAAATAATTTTGGAAATGCTTATCTGTTCACTGTTCCAAATCTCCTTTGAATTATTATCAAACTCCGGCTTTTTTCTCGGTCCATATAAATTATCTTCCTTATTTCGGACTCTCTTCGACAAGGCCTCGGCCGACCTCCAGGCTGAAAACCCTCGTGCCGCTCCCCAATTTGTATCGCTAAAAATAGTCCCTATCTCCCGCCATTTTTGACTCCAACCTACGTGTAAAGGTAAAGGTCTATCTCTCAGAACGCTTCTCATTGGCCAGATCCGCGGCGAACGGCCGCATCTGTGATTGGTCCATCTCGTCAAAACAAAATAACATAAAGCCTGCTTTACACGCCCGCGTGCAGAAATAATAAAGCTCGCCCGCACCTACTTATCCGGCAAATATTTAATTATAGAGTATTTATGAATTGTAGTGCTTCTCCTTATCATGAGCTTTTAGCAGATAGATATTTTCGTATAATTTTTCAGCAATGTCTATTTGAATAGGCCAATATCGTTACAAAGGACACAATGCAATATTTACTTAGGCTTGACGTCACGTAGATGCCATGACACCTGCAGGTGCAGATTAAATATAGGTAGATGAAAATGCAATTATTTGCGTAAAAACTTAGTTTATTACTGACATAATGTTATTTTCGGTAATAGTAGGCTTGTACCTACATTATAGAAGATTATTTCAAAATTTGTCATGCCTCTTACGAACTTCTTCGGTGATTAGGTACTATTCCTATCCCGACATGATTAAGTACTATCCCGACATACTATGCCGAATGAATAAATTCGAGACTACATTATTCATTCAACATTCAAAAGTTGTGCAGTAATGGCATATAAATAATTTCAATTTAAAAAAGGCATGCCTATTTGTCAACTTTTTATCTCTATGTTTGCTGTGTTCCCATGTAAGTGATGAAAAGCGTTTAAACTTATGGTATTATAATTGTTACCTATGTCATGTTATGTGTTTTTCATTGTTTGTGAATCATTAAAAAAAAATAAAAAATAGAATTTTGTTACACATACATGGATTGTAATGTCGATGTCCATGATATCTGGGTGTTCTGAAAAAATAACTGTTTATTTGATGTCGAAGCATTATTTATATCATCACGCAAAATGGTCGTTGTATGCTGAAATTTTAATAACTTACGTTTTTTATGAATTTCCATTACTTCCAAACTTAAATAAAAAACTTAGGTACGTTTTTATGAATATTATATAAAACTAGTGTTAATATTATCAGTTTGTTTTAGAAATATCTACTAATTTCTTAATCTTAAGAGTTCAAATATTTAATTAAGGGGGTATTCTGGTCTAGAAATTTTAAAAAATCATTTTTTTTTGTATATTTCGTAAGTTTAGACATCCAGAATTATGTCCTCAAAGGAATTTTTTAAAATTCCAATTATTTACCGAGATACAGCGATTTCGATAGCGCGGCAAGTAACCGGAACAAATCGAACAATAGAGGAGACGACGTTGCCGACCACCTGCGGATGGATTACCTCATAAAACCTTTCTTATATACTATACTTAAATAATGTATATTTAACTGAAGGTCATATTAACGTATTTTTTGGAAACCTTTTCGTTTTACTATTTAGTTCAGGTTAGTATCGAGTCAATCTTTAAACATCGTTGACGTGCGCTCTCTGCGAATATTTTACAAATATTTTCAGTGAATATTATAGTTTTTGTGTAAAATAGATAAAAAAGTTCTGAATACATATGGTGCTAAGCGTGCATATAGAAAGACGAAGAGGTAATCAACATACTGTAGAAGAGGAAATAAGTTTCACTAGTGCATCTGCAGCAAAATTGAAAAGATCGGGTGACGAAGGAGTTATAATAGAAAAAAAATTACGGCTATTGCATTTTAGAATTTTTATCTATTTTTATATCTCTTTCATTATTAATTCTGTGTTCTACATGTAAGCAAAATATAACATTTTCGTTATACGTCAAATTATAAAAATCGTTGAATTCTTTAATATGGACTTTTGCTCTAAAACACGTAATGCAGGAACGCGGACCATTAAAATTGCTATTTTTCTCGCTGTTAGTATTTTCAATGAAGGTTTTATACCCATTCTAAAAATACTAAACGTTATGGGAATCACGATTGGTCCAGAAGCCCACGCGTTCGCTGGGAAACGGGACGAAGTTCAGATCGAACGCTCTGAAATCCGAGCTTCGGATGCTTCAAATGCTGCTCGTCTACAAGAAAGAACTTCAGAAAATGAACATTTAGAAGTGGAGAAAGGTCCATTGTATGAAGCAGGAATCGCCGATTAAAAATATGCAAGTATACTGTACTGAAACTTTACTCAAAACTTTGCGTTTTTCTAGAAATTACATTTTTCAAGCTGGCGGACATGATATCTCAAGTTCTACTAAACCGATTTATTAAAATTTTTGTGTGAACCTTCTCTGAACATCTCTCTATAGCCCCTACCAGATTAATGTCGAAATTTTTATTTTTACTATTAAAAAAATTTTTTAACTGTTGAAAAAAACGCGAAAAAAGGAGTTTTTTTTTCAAACGGCCGCCATTTTTAATTTTTTTTTTTATTTCTCCGAGGTAGGGGCGATAGCGACATCTTTACTAATTAAGAATCCGTAAAACTTTTTGTTTCAGATGACCACATGGGTTGGAACCATGTCCGCCAGGACATCCTTTTTTTTTGGACCCCCCACTTTACCAGCCGATAACTTTTTGAGTTTTGAATTTTTTATTATTTTTTTATTTTTGTTTTATTCTTAAAATATAAATAAACGAATTATAAAAAAATGTATACCAAAAATATTATTTGTTTCTTTTTTACAAAGCTCTAAAAAACGGCCAAAAATCGTACCTCTAGACTAGAATACCCCCTTAGAGCCCATATTTTTGTAATAATCATAGAAATATTGATATTTGACAGATGTCTTGTCGTTTCTCTGTTGAGTTTTGGAGAAATAAATAATTGTTATTTTCAGTATACGTTCATGGTATAACAAAACCTGGCATAATATTCTCGAATACGAATACGGGTAATGTGTAAAAACAAACATATATTTACCTTTAAGTATGACAAAGATTTTGACTGGAAAGAAAGGATTTCTTAAAAATAAGTAACGATGAGACTGATTCGTCATATTACAAGAGTAACCTAGATTAGATAAATATATATATTCTATATAATACAACATGAACATAATAAAAGATCTATTAAATTTGATATAACTAAAAATATCGATAAAAAATATTAATTTGCATTTGATTGAAGATGTTTATCATTTTGAAGAAAATATAAATTTTGTTAATATTACTTTTTTTATTAAAAAAAAATCTCATTTTTCATTAGTTTGCCCTTTTCTAAAATTTTATTTTTTATTGTTGGATCTTTCCACTCAAATAACGCTAGATCTATATTCGTAAACATTCTTCATTCATTTTTAAATTTTATCTAATGAGTTATGTATTGATTTTAACATTCGTAGGTAGGTATATTCGAGCATTCAATTCGACAAATACTCAAATCAAACACAAATACGCATATTCGGAACATCCCTAGTACCAATATATGTAGGTAAAGCTAACTGAAAATTATTATATTGTTAGTATTAGGAATTATCTTTAGATATTATCTCTGTAATATCTAACCCAAATACCACACGGTTTATGACTGTTATGAATAAATAGCTGTTAGTGTATTTTTTAATTTTTTAAATATATTTGGAAATGTTTCATGTTTTAAGATCATTATTGTATGTTTATTAAATTTTTGACGGGTTTAGTGAGAGTGCATGTGTTCTGGGAAAAAAAATGTCCACCCGTCCAAATACATCTCCTTGTGTTGGCGCGTGGCGTGTATTGTGGGAGTGCGTGTATCGAACGCGTCAGATGTTTTGTCAATAAAATTTATTCATAAGATTTCGTATATTTCTAATATTTTATTTTAAAATGAAATTAACTAAATTATTTAATCAATTAATAAATTACCAAAACCTACGATGTTTTAAAAATAAAGAATATTTCTCCACTGTGTGGGCCTTATCTGACTGTATGGACTCGTGATGTCTTTTTTTTTTCAGTAAAATTATAGAGTAAACAATTAATTATACATATAATTTTTTTATTATTTCAAAATCTGTCAGTTTGCTTACTTACAATCTGTGTTTAAAGAACACTAGGTATTCTTAAAATATATTTTATTTTGACTCTTTTTACATAGTTGACGACCTTTTTACTTTAATAAATTAAAAGAAAAGATATTATTATTTTAAAATAAATACAATAAAAATGAAGAACTTTTTCTAATTTTAAGTCGCAAATACGTAGTGTCTTGATTGAATTGCTTCAAGAGATCTTAATATCTTTATAAATTTGAAAAATAAAAATTATCTTTCTATAATATTTTTATCAATGATTTAAAATAAAATTTTCGGTGTAAATCAAAATATTAATTTTATAGCGTTACATCACAAAAACACGCACATCAGAAAAATCGTAAAGATGTTTTGTGACCTCACTGGGAATCGAACTCAGAACCTCGGTATGGATTACCAGGGCTGCCAATTGGTTTAATTTAACTAACCTGTAAATATTACAAATAAATTTGTTCAGAATTTTCTATCATATTTTGGAAATAAACCATTTTTGAATAATGCTGCCAAATATCCAGATGGTATTAGCTATGTCATACGTGGAAAATAACGTATGTACAACCATTGATAATTTATTATATCATTGCGTACGACATACCCACTAAATTTACATTGTGTAAAGTAGTGATGCAACGAATACTACTTTCATGAATACGAATACGAATATCAAGCCCACTATTCGGTGAATGTGAAAACGAATAGGAATAATTCAACAACGTAATAAATAATATACCACTGTTGTTTTTATCTAAGAGATTTAATAATTAAAATTTACCACCGGCATTTTTCAACACAACAACTTCTCAGGTGTTAGGCGATTTCTTTTATCCGTTTGTACATTCCTAGGGGTTGAATATAAATATCACTTTTTTCACGCTTACGAGAGGTCATGTTATTAGATTTAATTTGAAATTATTTTAAAAGATTTAACACTTTTACACATAACGGAAATAAAATGGAACGAACAATACATATTACAAAACAAACACTACATGAAATGAACATATAAACTTATTAATAACCAAACTAAACTAGATGAAAGAACTCATGTTATGCTGTGAAACAAGTAACAATTGACAAGTTGAGAACTCAACAAATCCATTGATTCAATGTTAGGGAATCCCCGATAATAGAGTGCGTAGGAGTGTTAGCAAACCGTAATTAGTTCAGTTATAAATAGTTTGTAATATTCGTGATGATATTCGGCGAATACGAGTATTCGGTAAATATCTACTATTCGCCGAATACGAATATTCGTATTCGTATTCGTTGCATCACTAGTGTAAAGTGATCACTTAAGCCTGCCATATGGCGGGTCGTAAGCCCTGTAAACACCCAAAGACTTCCATACCTACTTTCTCATATAAATGGATTCGCTTTGTGAGACATCTATAACACATCTTGATTAATGACTACCCCCCTGACGACAAAATCCAGTACGTATTGTGTTCATGAAAAATATTAACATACTTAATTAATGTGTGCGAAATAGGTGATTTGATGTACCTACTAAAAATTGTATCAGGCAACGTCGACTGTCCTGAACTATTAAATAGACTAAAATTCCATGTTCCCTGTAGATCTCGTAGACACGACCCAGTCTTTCACATTGATTTTACCTCATCCAACTATCGTCGTAATTCACATTTCTTGAGGGTACGCGATGCATTCAATAAACTGATTATTGGATATTGATCTGTTCGAGTGCAGCCACACAAGATTAAGAAAAATTTTGAGTGCTGAATTTTTTTCCGCGTAATAATTAAGTTTCTTTTTCTTTTGTCAAAATTTTTTATTCTTTCTTTCTATATAATTTTTAATACGCCTTAGTCATTCATAAACATTTATCATTACTGACATATTTCTAAATGTGAAGACCTGTAATTGGCCATCTATATTGTATCAATGTTTTCTACGCTTTTCTTTTTTGTGCTGTTGGTCTTCCATGAACGTTAAATAAATAAATAAATAAATAAAATACTCAAAATATTCTTAATAAATAAATTAGTCGACAAAAAATCAAACCAATCAAAACGCAAAGGATACTTATTAAAAGGAATTGTTCGTATAACACGTTACTGCTCCCGAGATATTAGCGGTGTGCGGTATCATGTAGGATGTGCGCCTACTTGGCCCGGCAGGGAGTGTTCCTGCCGCCGGAGTTTGAGTATGTGGACTGTGGACTCGGCTTCACTTGGCATGCAGCGCGGTTTCCTGTTGCCATGGCGACGTCCGTGTCTTCAGGAGGCTGTAATTAGGAAGGGTCGCTCGGCTCCAGCGGCCGGGTGAGAGGCGAGGCGCTGCTCAGCGGAGATTAAGGGTATTAAAATACCTTTGCGGGTTTTGGATGTCAGATGTTCACAGGGTAATATTTGTGAAAGCCGTCTCGGTTGAAAGGCTCAAGTAATTTCACACGGAAACGATAGTTTTTAATTTTATTATAAAAAACAAAAAATATCGATTATAAAAGGATATATAAATTTACAAAGATGAACTAAACTAAAAAGAAAAGGGAGCAGGGTCACAGCGAAAGAATGTCCCCATCGCGTGATTCTAGACATATTTTTACGGTCAAAGTATGTATTCTTGTATAATTAAATCCCCTAGTATTTTGAGTTAACAAAATGTATTTAAAGTTGTTTTTTTAATCGGTTGCTTCAATCATCTTTGCAAGTAAAATGCAGGAGACAACACTTGAACTATTTAAGAAATTATTTAACAAATACAAGTTTCTGCATTTATGCGTTGCTTTAAGTTCATTATTTTAATTGAGGATAGACAGTTAACCATCGCTAACTAAAAAATAAAAATAAAACATTAATATTCTTATATGCATAATCCGAGATTATAATTACTGGATTTTATCCACAGAGGGATATTTATTAATTAAGATAAATTATAAAGTTCCCCAGAGACGAAGCTATATATATGGGAAACGTGTTAGGGTGGCCCAGAGCTTATAACCTGTATGAGACATAGATAAGTCTCTAGCATAATCCATACGAATTTATGATAGAAATTGATTTGAACAACTTTTAAAACATTGATAAATAGTGGATGCTCTTAGGCCGGCGCCACACTCGCGCCACACTCGCCACTTCCACGTCTTTTCCGTCGCGTCAAATCGGCAAAGCAAATGGATCGACCGATCATCCGCGCGGTGTGTTTGATAAGCGCATATAGTATTGAAGGAAATGTAGCGACGTTCCGCGACAGAAAAGACGCGACGGAATATCCGCTTAGTGTGGCGCCGGCCTTAGGGTTGAATTGTGAACGTTGCACTCTGTTAAGTGATCACAGCTCAGAGTTTATAAGTCCTCGTTTTTTTGCACATTTTCGTGTTTCTGCATTTAAAACCAAGTTAGTTCGCATATGCACCGAAACATATTTTGAAATCGAGGCTGACATGACAATGATTGATCAAATAAAGTGCTTTTTAAGTGCCACATGGGTAGCATTCTTAAATAAAATGCATTTTTTAAGATTGATTTGACTCGGTTATAATACCTGCACTGAACTCGTTTTGCATTGATTGATGTTGGATTTTATCTGACGGCGGCCACGACGAGTTTGATTAATCGATATTTTTTGTTTTTTATTGTTTTTTTAGTATTAGGCACTCAAATGTCTGCTTGCCTCATCGACTTACCGACCATATTTGTCTATCGCAAAGATTGCCTAAAAATTGTGGAAAGTTAGACAAAAGATCGATTAAAAAAATCATATTTTCTCTCTCCAATGTCACATCTCCAATCTTGTAAGATATCTTGTGTGATAGCTCTAATTGTGTCGAACCGCGGATAGATCGAAGCGCGCACTGATCCAAAATATTCATCAAAAGATCAGCATCTAATGTTTTAATATTACTTTTCTTCATATGTGGTATACATAAGCAGAGGCAGCAATATTAAAAAAAATAGAAAATCTATTGAATGCAGTCACCGAGGATTAATAATTTAAAATGTACTGAATTCCAGATTTTATGATCTATCCCTTCCAAAGTTATGTTTCCTAAATATATAGGCTCTGTTTCGTATTAGATCTTGCAATCGGTAGTTAAATTATAAATTAGTAATCCTCGATGGCTGCATTAATTTTTTTGGATATTTCTGCCTTAGCTTTTATATCCCACACATCATAAATTTACCTTTTATCATCTTCCGAAGATTAAAGATTTTGATAAATTTTATTGCAATCTGACAAGATTGATGCCAATATAGTAGTAGGCAATAAAAATAAATAGTAAAAACACACGCGTATGCTCTTTTCTCTAGGGAAATCGTTGTTTTCCTTTACCGTGATGGGGTAATTTCATTGCACATATAACAAAATGAGTTAGCACTATTTTTACACGTTCCAGGAACTTTTAAGTCATTTTTCACAGAAACATCTTTTCAATCTAAAATAATAATAATTATAATCTTCAGCGCTACATCCCGGGCCGATACTTGACCTCCACTAGAAGTCGTCACCATTCCGCCCTGTTAGCTGCCACGTTCCTCCAATTTACTGTGCCTAAAGCACGGTCGCCGAGCAGAGAGAATTTCGTACATTGACCCTACGCTACGTATCCTTGTCGCTCGCGCATAATTATGTTGCTGTCACGCTCGCTCGCTGTGTCTGTGCGAGCGTGACAGCAACATAATTATCCGCGAGCAACAAGGATATTCAGCGTAGGGTCAATGTACGAAATTCTCTATGCTCGGCGACCGGGCTTTAGCATGTTAAGTTTTCGGCATAGTCCATCCGCCTCAACTTAGGTCTTCCTCATCTTCGTCTACCCTCTGGTCTATAGTTTAGCAGTCTTTTAGGCGGTGTGAATACCTCCATTCATTCTAGGTGCCCCAGTCACCTGAGCCTCGAGATTTTGAAGATGCCTTATCACATCTATATCATCATAGAGTTGTACAGCTCACGGTTGTACTTAGTTCTCCATGTACCATTGTCACAATGCCGAAGATTCGTCGCAGGATCTAAGGTTTAAACATGCTAATTCGGGTCTCTTCACCTTTTGTTAGGGCACCAGTTTCACCAGCGTGAGTACTGGCCTAATTATGGTTTTATATGGGTTAACTTTTGTTTACTTTATATTAACCTATGTAGATTTCAGCTGCGATTGGAGACCAAAATAATATTTGTTTGCTTCTATGATTCTTCTGCTTACTTTTAAAGAGATATTATTACTATGTATGATTAGTTAGCCAAGGTAGACAGGCGCAATGGTTTTATGGTCTCGAATATATAATTACATATTTAAAATGACAAGCGTCGGGGTTGTATTGGGGTTTGTAGGGTGTGAAAACAGGTAATTAGTATATTGTTCAATTCTATTTAAGCCCATGTTTCTTGCCGCCTGCTCAAGTACCACAAATGCCTCCGCCAAAGCCTGTTTACTTCTGGATACAATGTCTATACCATATGCATAAGCGAGGAGTTGAATAGACTTATGGGAGATAGTTCCACTAGTGTTTACTGTGGAGTCCCCTATCACTTTTTCCAGTGCTATGTTAAATAGCAGACAAGCTAGGGCATCTCCTTGTCTTAGGCCATTGACTGTCTGGAATGATTCAGACAAGTATGCTTTGGACGTTGCATTGGACATGGGACATTGTAAGTTCAATCATCGTGATTTTTTTTTCACAGATACGGAGCTCTCTCGTGGCAGCGAACAACCTCTTTCTATTAATGTAATATGCGGCCTTGAAATCTGTAAATAAATTGTAGTCCGAATATTGAATTCTTGCGTCTTCTCCAATATCTGGCATAGTGCAAAGATTTGGTCTGTGTCAGTCTATTAAACAATATATTGGAGAGGATCTTTACGAAGTATTAAGAAGAGTTATTCCACTATAATTGAAGTACAAGACTTGGTCACCTTTTTTGTGAAGGGGACAGATACCTTCATTCCACTCCTCGAGAAGATGTTCGTCTGACTAAATTTGCGATATATATTTGTGAGCGATTCGCCAGCATACTTGTAAGGTTCCGAGGGGATATTATCCGATTTTGGTGCTTTGTTGTTTTCAAGTTTAGCTATTGCGCGGGCAACTTCATCATATATTACAGGTGGTACATCGCTTTCTGTCCCTGGTTGAATTACGTCCCACTCTAAAATAAGCTATTAAAAATGACACATTTGACACATTGGTGAAGTGTTACCAGTGCAAATATTACAAAATAGCACTTGCACTTGTTAATATTATTTTTACTAATTTTATAATATCAACACAAAAATTCCGAATATTTCCGAAACCTGACGTGCTAAAAAAAATATTATAACATTTTCGAAATCAATACACAATTTCACATTAAAATTTATCCCTTTATCTACACTACATGGACAAAAAATGTGTTAACCTGTGAAATTTATATGATTTTTTGTACAATACTGGTTCTAGTAGTAAGTCAGATCTAGTACCGAAGTCAGAAATTTATTTATTTATTTAATTAATACACGGTACAACGTACCATTAAAGAAACAATATATATAAACATGTTTAGATTGATAGGTAATAATAAAAAAAGGAGATAAGGTATAATTCTATCAAAAACAATTAATAAAGTGATATATAAAGAAAAATAAAACATTACTTAACATAAAGTATAACAAAATTACATCAAATGAAATAATAGTTATCAAATCAAATATGAAAGTCAACAATCAATAAAACTACAACAAATTAAAATAATTATGTCTGAAATTCAAGAAGCAACAAAATTATAACAAAATGAAATAATTGTAAACATATCAAATCTAAAAATCAAGAAGCAATAAAAATGACAGTAAAATAAAATGAAATGTAAAATTCAAAAATCTAAAATGCATGTATAATAAAAAAGGAACGTTAATGCTATGCAAAATATTATTACTTCATTATTATTAGTCTGATCGACTTTTATGCCCCATCGAGGTCATCAAGACTCAGTGCATTATTCTATTATAGTGGAAATATACTTGAGTATTTTTAACTGCAATTTATTTTTTCTTCTTCTTACTACTTACAATCATTTTCTTCTCACTACTTTAACTTCTCGTTTTATTTTATACAAATCTATATGATGTACTTGAATCTTTTTAACTGCAATTTACACAAATCTATTATATGCACTTGAATCCTTAACAGCAATCTAAATTTACACAATTCTATTATATGTACTTGTACCCTTTAACTGTATATCTGTCTTATGTTATTTTTTAAAAATTTATATTCTGTATATTTGTAAAAGCCCATAAGGGCTAAATAAATAAATAAATAAATTATGGGAAATCCATTTTGTTTTCACTTGGTCTTAAAACGATGCCGTCCACTGATGTTCATCAATCGCGCTGAATATTGGTAGACGATTTTCGTAGTTTTGCAATACCTGGCGGGTCATTTATAAGGACTACTCTCAGCTAACAGCTCAAGAGAAAAAATCAACGCAAAGTTTACGTGATACGAAAAGCTCTCTGTATCATAATTAAAGATCTTGTTTATGATAAAGTCTTCAATACCGAACGCTTGGTGTAAGCCATGATGGTACGTTAAAATTGAAGACAGGAAGGCATGTGTTACGGAGGGACCCCACAACGACTTACCCTTCTCTGCCACCAGAGGAGCTGGACGAAATCAGGGAGATGTTTCTGTCGCACCCTGTATTACAGATTCTATATAGAAAAGACGCCTACCAATAAGAAAGTTAAATAAATAATATTGCGTTAATGGGAACCTTTATCATATTATGACATATCGACAGGTGAGATGGATTAATGTGAACTTATGAGAGAAATATAATAGTATTAGCTTGTTCAGGTAGGTAAACACTATATCATACGATTAATAAATTCTTAGTCGACTTGAAAGTGTACAATAAATATATATTCATTTTTGTTATCACTTGTATTTTTTTGGCTGGTTTTAAAATTAACTGACGCAAGAATGGAAGGATTTTTTATCCACACGAATCCAAAAATAAAGAGACTACAAAAAAAACTAAAGTAGTTCACCAAAAAATTCTTTCTTTAAGAAAAAAGAGCTGTCCCAAGGACTTAGTGGAATCTTTGTATAACCGATGGATTGTTATCTATAATATCATTCATATGTTAAAAAAACTGTTGTGCTTGGAAAAAATGCGAAGCCTATTTGGTGAGGGCACGATTTCCAGTCCATTCTATTTTTTCGCCTTGGCATTTTATGTTTGTTTTGCATTTTCAGTGATCTTTGTGGCGATCGGAGTCGATGTTTTGTTTATGTTCTGAAGAGTTATATCGTCACCAATTAAAAAGTGATTTGAATGTTGTGATGATCCAGACACGCCTTCGATCTCACTTGTCAGATGAGCTGATCACCTCAACAAGGCTGGATGCACGCTGGTGCATCCGGTATGCATGGTGCATGGTGGTATCCGGCGGGTGCAGCGCTCCGGCTTCACTTCCTTTTTCTACTTCTTCAGCAGACAGCATCGTACACCCTCTTAGAGTTTACCATATATTTTAACAAATGTACGTTTATATTGAGTAGCTTGTTGGTCTTGTGGTTAGGACACTCGCCTCGTGATCCAAGGCTCGCGGGTTCGAACCTTACTCCAGACTAACAAGTTAGTCCCATTTTCACAAGCGTTTAGCTTAGTTTGAAAATAGTAAGAATATTGATGTGACACGTACTCCGTGTTCGCATCACTATTTAAAAAAAAAAAATATATATATATTTTGTAAACTTTCAGTGTAATCGTGTAAGTAATGCATTTTAATTAAATTACTACGCCATTGCCAATAATACCTATCTTCTTTATCCCACCGAACCATGCTGAAAACCGCGATATAAAGATTACAAAAAATATTATGTTAAGTTTTGAAGGCAGATTATTTTTCACATAACTGAATTGTGGGGTATAAAAGCAAAGGCAGAAATTTAAAAAAAAAAAAAATGCAGTCATCGAGGATTAATAATTTATAATGTACTGAATTCGAGATTTTATAGGAAATATAGCCTATAAATTTATAGGAAACATGATTTTGGAAGGGATAGATACATAAAATTTAGAATTCAATACATTTTAAATTAGTAATCCTCGGTGACTGCATTTAAAACATTTTTTTAATTTTCTTGGATATTGCTGCCTTTGCTTTTATACCCCAGTATGTTTGTTTGTTGATATGTTTCGTTCATTTCACACATATGCTTGTATATATCATGTATACACTCACAAATGATCAAACTTCAAAATATGGTTTTATTATTTTTATATCTATTTCTTCAGTATAGTCTGAAGAGCGGTGCTATTTCGTGTTTTTAAGACTAAATAATTAATTATCAAGCCATTTATTTTAAAAGCAATAGGTGTATGCAGTTCATATAAAATAATTTTAGTCTGAAACTTCGAGGCTTGTAATAGACCTCATACAGAAATATAGCGTAGCTATGCAAGTCAAGGAATGGATTACGCACAGAGAGTTCTTGCGATATAGGTATAACTTGAAATTAAGACATTTGATTGACTTAAGTACGAGAAGAATATGCAGTACACTGAATGGCAATGTGCTGGGAACCTCAATTAAAGAGTAAGCATGTGTTAGAAAGCATGGGATTGATGACATAAGAAAGATCACAAGAAGTAGCTGGACATGGAGGACATAAGGTAGAGAAAATTGAAGATCATTAATAGAGGCTTTTATTCATTAGCAAATAGATGTAGGCTAGAGGAAATGAAATTCAAGGGTTCCTAATGCTTCGTAACAAGTATTTAAATCTTTGCTGGACGATAAATATTTAAAGTTTTTTGATGCCAAAATTTCGTTCAAGATTCGTCTTAATAGTGTAGTTGGTGGTCCTATCAATAAATAAGTGGTATAAATGGTTGGCGTATATGGTTGGAAAATTTATTATACATAATCTAAGAAGAAATTGTTTGTTTTTATTGGAGTGTGGTAGATAAATATTATTACTTAAAATAAATTAAAATTCTTTCAGGAATACCTCGCTTGGTCCGGTTCATTGGTTCCACCAATATCCAAAACTGTTTGAAACAGGACTAAACGATGAACTGGGTAAATATATACAGAATGAAAAACTAAATGTATCGAAAAATTGTAATTGGTTCTAGAAAAAGGTTCCCTGTTTTCAAATAAATAAAACGCAATAAAATAAATTCAAATATCTTTATTAGAAATAAATTTAATTTAATGTTATTTAAAAAAAACACTTGTTGAGTTACCGTTGGAACGTAGCAGAAATTCTTTAGTACAAGCTGCATTCTTATGGAGGCTTGGATAACTTACTAGAAAAGAGCATCAACTACGGAGTTCTTTCAACAGAATTATTAGGGCGTTTCAAAAGTAAAGCAAATAATA
Source organism: Agrypnia vestita (assembly GCA_016648135.1). NCBI lineage: Eukaryota > Metazoa > Arthropoda > Insecta > Trichoptera > Phryganeidae > Agrypnia > Agrypnia vestita. Next base: position 18,686 of record JADDOH010012962.1, read on the forward strand.
TTTTTTCAAATATCTTAATTAGAAATAAAAATGTTATATTATTTTTTATTAGATATTTTTAGTTAAGGCGGCACATTCACTGCAAATGCATATTTCTGCGTTTTTTTTATGAAAATGTGGGCTTTTATTATTCATTTATATCAGAATGTATACTCTAGACTGCAATTTTTTTAGGGCAAGACTTGAAATAACAGTGCGAAATTAGAAATAGGTGAAAGATTAGTATCTAAATGAAAAAATGAAAAAATCAAATATTATACGTGCTACCTCTCCAAAAAAGCAGAGCTGTTCGTGGTTAGAGAGAGAGTTCTCTAGCTAAGTAATACTATCAAAGAAATGTAATTCATTTTATAACCGATGTATTAGAAAAACAAATGATATATTTAAATTAAGTAAATAAATAGATACACTGTAAAAATATTTGTTAAGTTATAATGGAATAAATAGTGAAAGATAAATTCAAGTTAGCAATAAATATAAAAATATTAAATACTAGCAGTTCGTACTCGGCGTTGCACGGGTAAAGGATTAAGTTGAAAATAAATTTGTGGGGGAAACAAAGGTTTGATTCGAACGGTAAGGATTTGCATCGAAAATGTATTAGGAGAGAAGAAAAGGTAAAAGGGGGGGGGGGAGAAAATATATATAGCCTTTGTTACCTGCCGAGTTCTAAAGAATAAGTTTCCAAATTTTGAGTCCGATCGGTCGAACGGTATAGAATTGCATCGAAAATATATCAGAAAGAGGGGAAGGGGTAAAGGAGAAGAGGGGAAATGTAGCCTTTGTTACCCGCCGGGTCCCAAAGCATAAGTATGCAAAATTTGAATTGAATCGGACAAACAGTGTGGATTTGTATAAAGAACAGGCAGACAGACAGACATTGAGTTTTATGGTTATAGATAGATATTAATGCAATTCAAATGGGAATTCTTTTTATATACCTTATATTCACTTTTGAACGAATTTATATTTTAAATATTTTATGATATCGTTGGTAGATGATTAAAATGTTTTATTCCTACGAAAATAATGGTGATTTTGCGCTGCACTAGTGTTATAGTTTAGAGTGTTAAATATAAATATAAATAACGTGAAATATAAATATGTCATTACTTACATAATTATCCTGATTTTCCATACACTTTTCATACCTTTGCCATCAACTTCTTAACTCCATTAAAAAAAAAGGAATTCGGTTGCTCCTTCCTCCAGAAATGCACCGTTTCTTCTACCGTGACATCATTTCTAAAATTTCGTCATCTTCAACCATCAAGGGTCCATACACTGGACCAAGAACAGGGCTCTGAGGAAATGTTGTAACATCAAATTCGCTGGTAAGATCTTCTGAAGAAATTAGTCTGTTTTTACGAATAACGGCATCGGCGTTCTGTTATAAATATCTTTGTATAGTATAAACACAAATATTATACACAAGAAAGGGCGCGTGACCCGCGCAAATCAAACACAATAATTTCGCTGTCTGTCCGTCTGTCTGTCGAGTGTTGCCACCGCCACCTCTCTGTGGACCGCCAAAAAGTTACTATAAATATAAACTACGGCTTAGCAAAGACGCGAACCAATTTTAAGTCATTTTTGACGGGTTACAGCAAGTTGTTGATATTGAGAATCAACAAACTGTTTAAATAATATTAACAAATCTCACGGGGAAACAGATTACTGACCGAAGATGCTCTTTGTATCGTTTGATTTAAACGTCAAACCCTTTGTCCTTTTTTGTGTAACAGTATAAAATCCACGGAGCCAGCTAGAAAGGCGTCATTATGACTCACAATCTTGCACTATTCAAGTCTGTAGGTCTTGAAATAAACATAACCATCATTTTTTTGTATTAATTTGTTGATTGATTTTATTAAATTGATTTTCCCACCCAACGGCGGAAACTTTGAAAGAAAATCCATATAAGAATTTCTACTTCTACTATGATATATGTACTTACATAGTATTGAGACAGAACCCATCTTCTTAGCATAAGGAAGGAGACTAATAGATCAATCACCTTTTAAAGCACATATTCACTAATACCTCACCACTGTCGTCATCTCCATACTATTGCAGCATTCTTCTATGAATTTCGCAAGGTTATATACTCAAAGACCACAAAACTCTGATAATTACTACTTGCTGCTTGCCTATGGTGCAAACTGCTAAAGGTGCCGCCATTTTGAATAAACTTTCCTTCTAATTAATTAAGCATTCCACGCCATCTATTGAGCAGTGTCAAAACCATATCTAAGATTGTATGTTCTTCTGCGTGAAAGTTTTAAATGCCTGGGGTATTCGTTTAGTGAAAAAAATATTAATTTGGTGTCACTTTATGAAACGCTCTTGCATATATGTACGAGTACGTAAGAAATTAATTAGTAGGTACAAGGTTGACTCATAAATAATTTTTATTATAAATAAGAGCTTTAATATTTCTTCGCAGAAAGCGTTTAGCTCTATTCACTATCGCTTTCTTGCTCTAAAATTAATTAATCTTATAAAGGTATTAAATTCAAACCCCAAAATGGACTACTTAAAAGTTAATGATTACCAAGTAACACGCCGTATAACGCCAGGCAATATTAAGACTTGGCGTGTATCGGTGTTGTGGTCGGTTTTGCCATACTCTCCTTATTGTTCAGACCTTGTCCAAATAGATTTCTACTTGTTTAGGTCTCTGCAAAATGCACTGTACGGGAAAACTTTTCGAAACGATGCAGAAGTTTATGACTTTGTTCTCGTCTAAACTTCCTGAATTCTTCGAGGAAGGAAATAAAACATTGTCTTCTTAATGGGAACAAGTAGCACTTAATGATGAATACATAATTTATTCAATTGTCAATAAAAATTAATGAATACATAAATTATTCAATTGAAAATAAATAGAGTAAAGAATGAAGGAATTAAGATCTTAGAAAATAAAGTAATGCTGGTCTTAGCATAGTTACTAGATAGATCAGTTGATAGAATCACGAAAGCGTCGCTCAGATTGTTTGGGCATGTTGAGCGAATGGTTAGAAGGTTAGAAAAATATGACGCATGTTCTGACGGCACCAGAAAGAGAGGACTACTGCGGAAGTTGTGGCTTGACCAGATTAACCAGATACTGGAGGATAGTCCTGGTGGAAGCCTCATCAATCGTCGAGCTTGTATATGAATGCGGATGAGGCGAGGGTTGTGTGTCAGGATAGAAGACTACCCCCGCAAAGAAACGGCGTGAAAGTAAGACAATAAAAATTTAAAAAATAAAAATCTCATTTTCTATTTTAAAACCGCAGTCATTAAATTATGAATCGACCCATTATCAATTTCTTATATTCTTATTTTTATTGGTTATTGAAATGCGTATAAGTACCATGTGCACCTATACATTGTTCATTTAAATTTATCTTAGTATATTAGAAAAATTCAAACTGACTACCATAGGCAGGCGATAGAGAAGACTCCAGTCTATTGCGAATCAGCGTTTTGAGTACCTTCCTGAAAATATGAAAGAGTGTGATCGGCCGATACGCCCCTGGCTCTGATCTCGGCTTGTACCTATCCTTAGGTATGTTTGTGAGCAGTCCCTTCTTCCACTTTGATGGGAAAACGCCGTGAGGTAGACACATAAATTACTGCACGCGCATATTTCAAGACATTTTTTACGATAATTCTTGTTACCTGTCCATTCCCGGCGCCTTCGTTGGGTCTAAGTTGCGAATAATTCGCATTATCTCTGACACCGTTATCGGTGATCAAGGTCCATCCCATCGACCCCCGTCAACCCCCATCAGCTCCCTAGAAAGAGAGATGTGAGAAACGGGTCTATTAAGAAAAATCTAAAATCTAATTTCGTATATTTCTTTGTGAATACGAATAAATATTTATAAAAATGCCGCCGCATATCCGCACGCCTTAGAGAAAACATCTATACGAGTTCAATTACTTCTGCACCAAGAGTTTTCCTTTGTGCCGGGGAAAGTCTGCCGGACATGCAATGTTGCCACATAGTGCATTTCCTAATCCCCCCATTGTGTAACGTGTGATCTGGTGTTGCCAGGAGGGTAAGTTAATTACGACAGGTGGGAAAAGTAAATGTTTGCGGCGGAGCTGCCGCGGAGAGTGTTGACTGGCCACAAACACGCGAGGAACTTTGTCCGGGCAGGGAGGGATCGGAATCCGGCGCCGGGCGCCGAGCCGCGGCTGATTGGGACGTGTCACTCTCGCACGTATTGCGGATCTGGAGCTATTAGATAAGAGACAACCACGACAGTCTCGGCTATTTGCTTCATTAGGCCAGGGTCGGAGGAGCGCTCCAAGGATTAGGAGCTAATGCGCATTGGGACTTCATAAACTCATTAAACTGATTAAAGCCCGATTTAGAATTATTGATTGTTTCAATGAAAACCTATTTTATTGTGAACCTGTAATTTTAAGTACACAGTTGCAGAGGAAGAATGTACAAAAAGACATACCGTCAGGTTTTTAGAATAAAACTTACAGGACAATTAGACAATAACATTACAAAATGAATATTTAAGAAATATATTGAATCAAAAAAATAATGTATGTAAAAGTTTGTTAAAAAGTAAAAATACAAATAAGTATTACCTAAGAAAAAAGGTAGGAAATGTTATTTTACTCCACCCGGGTGACATATAAAATAAATTATGTAAAATAATTTTTGGCAAAGTTCACAATATTTTTTTGTTTTTTTTTTTGTTACATTTGTATACCCTGTTACCACATTTCAGCTAGGTAATAAAGCACCTCGTCTGCGTCTTCACCCAATAGCTCAATGTTTTCAGTTTCTGGACCGATATTTTTTTCATGTTTTTGGCGTTGAAAGGTAATAATTTTTTAAAATAAAATTGTGCAAAATAATCAAATGAAATATTTTGTTATTTGGTCCTCCCATCAAGTTTTTCATTTGGCACCACGTATAAATATTTTACGTTTTATTTTTTTTTTACTTTATAAAAACATAGGTTTATACGTAGCTGCCAATGCAACATGTGTGGGGTATAAAAGCAAAGGCAGAAATATCCTAAAAAATTGAAAAAAAATGTTTTGAATGCAGTCACCGAGGATAACTAATTTAAATTGTACTGATTTCTAGATTTTATGTATCTATCTTTTCCAAAATCATGTTTTTCATGTGTTATAAAATCTCGAATTAAGTACATAATTAATTAGTATTCTTCGATGACTGCATTAATTTTTTTTCGATATTGCTGCCTTTGCTTTTATATCCCACATAATATTATGTACATATTTAATTATTATGCCGCTACGCCGACAATTGACGGAACCAATGGTCCCAATGAGTTTGTTAGGTAAAATCAATTTCACCACCCTATCCAATGATGACACGTAAATTGATTGAGCAGGGCGTGCAGTCAGTATATTGAAGCATGAGTTATAAGCATGCGTTTTGAAAATTAACCGAAATTATTTGACAGAATATTATGATATATGGTTACAACGATAAAAGCTGTGATGGTTACATTACGGATACATGTTTAATTTCGATTTGTTTTGTAAAAATTCTGGTTAAGTTCACTTTATTGAAAATACCGACTGCAACACTGCAACTGAACACCACTGCGAATAAGATACTTCATATTTATAATATCGTAATAAAAATGAGTCAAAGATGTAAACATGAATAGACAGGAATGAACATACTAAAATATATGTACATGAAATAACGTAAATTTCTAGTTACACTGTTTGGTTCCACGGCTGATTCCAAGAGGTTTGATATGTTTAAAAAAATTACTTCTAACGTAAATTTAAATTTTGAAATACAAAAAATCTAACTAAAAACTCTTTGAAAGTCTTAGTAAATAAGTCGTGCTTTCAGAGTTTAAGTTTAGAACGAACTTTAAAAAGATTTAAGAGAACAGCATCTAATTTTAAAAATACAGTTTGTTAAGTAAGGGAATAGGAATGGTTTGGGTTGCTTTTGGAAAACTCAAACATATTACGACAACACAGAGATTCCAATTAGTTTAAAAAAAAGCATTCCAATCTTGCATACATTTGAATCGTACATAGAGATGATGACCCTTACAAAGAAATGTGTAGAAATGCTCAAATGCACTCAACGATCCTTGGAGAGATCCATGCTTGGCGGATTAGAGAATATAAGTAGGAGAGAATTAGAAATGATGAAATTAGGCGCAGAACTAGAGTAATGGATATCATGGATCGTGTAGCGAAGCTAACATGGCAATGGGCACGACATGTTGCAAAGCAAGACTCTACAATATGGACTCCCAGAGTTCTGAGATGAAGCCCTTGGAAAAATAATAGAGGCGTTGGAAAATCTTAAAAGAGATGGGCCGACGATATAGCCGCTGTGGGGGGAAGAAATGGCTACAACTAGCAATTAACTAGGGTGGAAGGGTATGGAAGAGGCCTATATCCAGCAGCGGAGAGATGAAGGGTGAGGAGGGAGAAGAAGTTATGTAAGAGATTTAATTATGCGAGAATACTTTAACTGCATTTTAAATGTGTCTTAAATATATGCGAGGGGGGACCAATCCTCTCGCCTAAAGGAGTTTAGTTAATTTCTGCCCAATTTTACACGCTTTGCAATGGTGTTTAATTATTAGCGTTATTTTGGTAAAAAATCCACCTCAACGGCGCTTTACATTCGTTCTAATTCCAAATGCTTTTTGTAATAAACCGCAGAACTATAACTTTTAGGGGGAAGATGGGGAGGGAGTGCTGTCGGAGCGAGGCCACGATTTAGAACAGAAATGTTGCTAAATAATTGCTGAACTATGACCGGTCTGAAGTCAAGTATCTTTACATTCCTACATACTTTCGTTCCTTCCCTCTCGCAAATTATCTCAACAGATGAAGCAGATTGCTTCTCATCTTAGACAGCATCTTTCATTTGGGACTAATGAGAAAAAAATAGGCCTCGTTAATTACACTCCGAGACCAGCGGCGGATTTATAAAATTGCGCAAGTCGCTATTGCGAGGGCTCCGCTTACCACAAGACCCCAGAATTACTGATAAAAATGACAGAAATTATACCAGGGACAATAGAGAAATCGATAATACAAAAGGAAATTTTGAAAAAATACAAACAATATTTTAAGGCCTTACTTTAGCATTACTCATAGGTGACATTAACTCTATATTTCACCTCATGTAGAGTAATAACAGTGTTAAATTCACAATGCTTAACAAATACCATGGGATATTCACGATTTCATCTCAAGTCGGCTCATGAGTTGTAAGCTCCAAGTGTGTAGTCTAACCGACTAGGCCAAGACTAAGAAGGGCTGGTTGTTTGATCTCATAAGTTAGTATCAAGATCCAGTAATTACGTTCTTAAGCATTTGAGCATTTTCAAAAAATATTGCAAACTATTTAGGTTGGTTGTTTGATCAGTACCTAGTTAGAGTAAAAGTAAAGAAAAAAGCATATTTTTGCGTTTTCCACCAATCAGAACACCCGTTTTGATTAATAATTACTCTAACTAGTTACTGATCAAACAATCGGCCCTAATAGTTTACAATATTTCTAAAGTATGTTCGAATTGAAAATATCGACTGCACAGAATTACAAATTTTTACAGGTTTATTGCCATTATCCAGTAGGAGAGTTGTATTTTATTTGACTTTACTTTACAAAATTATTAAATCACATTTTGACATCCCTGATATTCTGTGTTTGTTTATGTTTAATGTGCCTGTTAGAGCTACTCGGGTACTTACTTTATTTTATTGTGACAACACTAGAACTAACTCGTATTTTATCTCTCTTGTACCTAGATTGCATAGACTGGGTAACACTTTTGCACATATCTCGGATATTTTCAACTCACATTATAAAGTTGCGATAATAAAAGCTCTACACCCTGCCCTCATGTATCCTATGTATTCACAAAATTAATTATTATTTGTTTAATTTCATAAATTATGTACCTCACACCTCTTTTTTTCTAATTTATATTACTATTCAAACCTTCTAACAACTGTCTATATTGTAAATTTCTACTATAAATTTAAGTTATAAAATGTTACACTTTTTTTTACACTATTATGTAAAAAGTACTTTTTCCTATATTGAAATAAATAAATAAATACATTTTTAAGAACACAATAACTGGATTTCATCCCCACAAGAATCATTATAAACAAAGATAAATTATAAATTATAGATGACTTCCTTACATATAAATAGCTTCGTCTCTGAGACATCTATAATTTATCTTATTTACTAACAGTTTAACCTAAAACGTGGTCCACCATTGCCATTCGCAGTATACTTTATGTTGTAATATTATTATATTCAAAATAGCCTTGTATCGTGGCAAGGGACCCTAAAAGGTCCAGTGGAACACGCTCCTGCACTTTAAATCCGGCCCTGTGTAAGACGAATTTAATAACGTAAATATTTTGAGTAAATACCCTATCTTACACTAGGTATACATCAATTATTATTTAAAAATTCTCATTTTTTAAATGTATTTATTATATTTTTTAATGATAATAAGATGATCACAAAGAAACAATGTTCTTTTGTTAATTAATTAGAGCAATTTCATTCACTTCGTCGCTGTATATATATAATAAAGCCAATGTGCCGTTAAGTACATTCTGAGATGAACGAATCAATTTGTCAATTTTTCAAATGGAGATATACTAAAAAAAAAACATTGCCGTTCATCTGGAAATTCTGCCTAGTAATTACTAAATACCACTACTAAATACTAAATACCAAAATTACCAAATAATTATTTGAAATATTTTTTATAAATCTAGTCTGTGCAATTATTTTTTAAAACAGTTTCATTCGTTTATCTCAGAATGTACTAAAACGGCACATAAGATTAATTATATACAGCGATAATTTTTTTTCAAATCGTACGAATCTATTTTTGTTACTTTATCCAGTGATTATAGAAGTCTTTATTTTAGTGAAAAATAAAACGAAATCTTATGAATTTTTCCGATTGGCATATATTTAGACTTTGTTTTGTCTATGGTAATCAAGGTGATTTCAATAATACATACTTACAAGACAAAAACTAAAGCCAGCCGCATTATTTAATTTGCTATATTTCTTCCATGTTGATTTTTAAGTATTATTGTAGGTAAATACCCATTTTGTTTTACTATCATATTATATAAGAGGCAGGTATAGTTTCAAATAAAAATAATAGATACTTATTCCTTAGGAACTGATATGCAAAAGTACCATCATTTTTGACGGGCTACAGCTTATGTGTAGGCACATAATAAGATAAGTTCAAAAATAAAAATTGCCTAGTAAAAAAATAAATAGTTAAGAAAAATTAAAATAATACACGAGTGAAGTATGAAAATAAAATAATTCGTGTTACAATACAGATCCTTACGGCTACTGACACCTATCTCTAACTATCCTTTAAAATATAAAAAAGAATCATCCACATAACAATTTAGTTTTTACCAAATGTACCTATTAAAGTGACTAATAACAGCTACCATAGACGGTAAAATAGAAGAAATTCATTCGATTCCGAAATACAACGTGCGTCAAATGCATCACTGAATAGATCAGTACAAACAGTTTATAATCAGTAAAGGCTGATCCAAAAACAAACATTATTTTTGTTTCACGGATTAAGGATTAAGTTTGGGAGGAAAACAAAGGTTCCAATGTATTGCAAAGCCTCTAATAAAAACAATTTTTCTATTTAATCAATGCTGGGATGGACGGGATATCCAGGAAAAAAAATGTGGCCTATGAAACTCGCCAGGTCCAAAGAATAAGTTTGCAAAATTTGGTCAGATCGGATAAACGGTGTAGATTTGTACAAAAAAAATATTAGAGGAAGTGAGGTAAAGGGTTTGTTTGTTTCGTTGTGTTAGTGTTTACGGGTATAAATACCAACACAATGAAACCTCAAACACATGGCTTACACATACTAATTTGATCGTCTTTCTTAAATGAAAAGAACTGTACGCTTATATTGTTTGGAGATATTAATATCGATTAAGTACGATTAAGCTTTTTTTACATTTTTTTGATATTATATGAAAGATAAGGTCTGTGTTAACGTCTCAAAAATCATTCAGTTACTTATGAAAAATATCTGAACAGTTATTTTTGAAATAAAGGATCTGTGGAGGATTTAGGCTTACTCGGACTCTAGTCCTTCGAGAGTGCTAATGGACCAATCACGCTTAAGACGACCCACCAATCGTAGACCGCGGGCGCTTTCGCCCGTTCGTTCGTGTCCCGCCCTTCACTCTTTCCTCGAACGCCGCACGAGACAGTCACAATATTCTTTGTATTCCGCGAACTATACCATTTTAACCTGTACTTGCGATAAATTTGAGATTTAACCAACCGTGAGTATTTTCTGGTCACCTGTATATCCATCACACTATTCATTCACATCTATCTGTTGTCACACACATTTACGCACCACACATAAAATGTTTGACAGATGAGCATTGATTTTCCCACAAACACGCAACCTTAATTTCATTTACATATATACATTCAGCAAATCGCGAAATTAATACTACGAGGTAATTCAACATCCGTCAAAGGTCTGTTACGCAAAATGTTATAGAAATTTTTGTGAAAACAGTATCGGTTTGTGAGATATTCCGAGTTTTGATTTGGTTTTGAAATAAAATATCGCAACTTTGTCATAAAAATCGGCGTGGATCCTTAAAAATAACGAACGAGCTGGATCGACTGACTGGATTTTGATATTTTGAGCGAGAAATGCTTGAGTAAGGGTCGTTTGCTTGTTCTGAGAATAAATTAATAAGATCCGCGCTGATGCGAGAACGACATGGCATTGAAATTGTACATCGCGCGTCGGCGTCGTTCCCGATACCCTTTAAATCCTGTAAAGGCCAAAAGTTTGGCTCAACTTTGATAGCTGCCCTGAATAATTTCTCAGGTCGCCAACAGTTCGGCGTGACACTAGTCGGGGAGGGCGGGCCTGCCGGTTCCGGAGGCGATACCATCAGCAAAGAAGGTGCTCGCGGGTGGCAGGGTGGAAGGAAGCCGCCCCTGGGAGGACCAACTTACCCAATTTGTGAAAACACAAACTCGGGCGGCGGGGCGGGGCGGCCATTAAAAGTAATTAACTCGTCTAAACGAGTTTGTAAAATTGAAATGATCGGCGAAGGAGATGAATATTTTATTACCGCGGTTTTCTGGCCTATTTATGCCAAGATCTGGTGGTGGTTGATCTTCATCCATTATTGGGACAAACTTGGATCAACGGGACTGTAATATATATAGGTACGCGCTTATAGTCTTGAACGATAAACCTCACGTCTCACTGATGAATATGAACAGCTCCGGCGCATTTATTTGTGGTCTTGTAATTTTTAAAATATATTTAATGTTTATTACATTTTAAAATTACATTTTATCTTGACGCTTGAAGAAACCGCACTAGGAAAAAATGATAAAGGAAAACTACAAAATTTCAACAAGTACCATAGTAATTTCATCATACATTCGTGATGAAGTATTTTTTGTTTTATATGTTTGCTTCATTTAGTAATTAATATACATACTTAGGACACCATATTATAAGACATGATAATTAAAATTAAAATTTATGTCAATTAAGATAATAAAATATACATACAATAAAGCCACTTGTAGGAGTTAATAATGTTTTTCTTCACTTATGGATCAAGGCCTTTATCTTCTATCCTCCACACCCTTCTACTTACCCTATCCCTTAACTAGTAGGTACTTTTTTACTCCAACGGTTATCACTATTTCACCTAAAGAATTAATAATACAAAGATGTAACAATGTAAAAACATCGACAAACACACAAATATAATCAAAAGGTATTACATTGCATATATTTAAGAAAAATATATTTAATAATTGATATACATACTTAAAAAAGGCTATCTACCTCACAACAGGTATTTTTATATATCTAGCAAGGTAGGTAGGTAGGCTAGCGAGAGGCTTACTACATTTTATTCGATATTTATATGTATTGTGTGTGTTTATATCAAGGAATTAAATATCTTTTGTCCAATAAACGCCGATTTATCGGTACTGAAATGAAATGAAATTAATGGTAAAAATGAGATATTTTACAATTTCTAAAAAAAATCGAAATTATCAGAATAATTTCCAGTGAAAAGTGTTTTCTCGAAATTATTTCCTCGTTTTCCTTATTGTTTTTATTTTTCTAAAATTCATTTTTCAGATTTTTTCCGACTTTTCGTCTTAATATTATTGTAACTGAATCCAATCTGCCCGCTAATTAATGGAAAATTATTTCGAACAGTTTATGAGAGTTTAATGGAATACTTTTTGCGGAAGATTTCTGGGTAAGGGCGGTTAATTAAATGTAACTTTTGGCAAGAGTTACGAGTTTGAAAGAGTTACAATTAATTGCCATTACCCTCCGAGTCTAATAACATCCCCAAGTGGGTGCCGGCGGTGTTCGTATAGCCAACAGTCAAATAAGTGTCATTCAAAGGAAAGTAATGAGTGGAGCCTTTCCAATGGTGTAACACCAGTGTACATTTTTTTTACACAAGGGCCTTTTTGGCAATTAAAAACGCTGCCTGCTAAAAATGTAAAAACACGGAATGGTATTTCAGTATGTTTCGAGGATCGCATTAAGCGGAGGCTACTTTAACTTGGCGCCTGTATTAAGGTAATTAGTTGCATTTTTGCAGACTTCCGTAGTACATAGTTTATTTTCAGTGGTTTACCAAAAAATGCGTTTACTCGTAGATTACTTAGAAATTCTTTTAACGGGTTGGCATTTTTATAAATGTGGGGTGTAAAATCAAAGGCAGCAATATCCAAAAAAAAAAAATTTGATTGCTAAAATGCGAGGATTACTAATTTAAAATACAATACAAAACATAGAATGCAATAATCTATTGAAGGGACTAAAATTACTCACCTTATATGATAGAATAAAAATTTGTGATATAGTTCTTCTTTACAAAATTGTAAATAATATGTTGGACAGCCCTGACCTTGTAGCATGTATCAATTATAATATCCCGTCCTTACATAGAACTCGACAAATTGTCACATTTCATTGTCACAATTACAATACTAATTATCAGTCAAATTCTGTGATACACGGAATATTGGGGACTGGTAATGAATTAGGTTGTATGGTTGACGTTTTCAACGACAGTCTGGAGAAAGTAAGGTTTACACTTAAAGAGGCAATACTGCTTTGTTACTGACTTCAACTGTTAATATATAATGGTGGGTAATATATATTTTTTATACACATTGCTTATACACGTTGCTCTGTAATTTATATTTTTAATTTATATATTCATGTTTCGGTGCTATTCCTGATACTTTTTATATTTTGCTACTTATAAGTGATATTGTTTAATGTATTTGCTTTTTGAATTTTATGTTATATTTTATATGTAAAAGCCTATACACCTTGCTGCTCTGTACTTTACATTTTTAATTTTTATACTCATGTTTTGGTGCTATACCTGATACTTTTCAAGTTTTGCTGCTTATAACAGATATTGTTAAATGTATGTGCTTTTTGAATTTTATGTTATATTCTTTAGTAAAAGCCCATACCTAATGGGCGTAAAGAAATAAAAAAAATGAACTGAATTCTAGATTTAATGTATCAATCCCTTCCAAAACCATGTTTCCTATAAAATCTCTAATTCAGTGCATAATAAATAAGTAATCCTCGATGATGGCATTAATTTTTTTTTTGATTTTGCTGCCTTTGTTTTTATACCCCACACCATAAATAATGTAAATATTCCTGGCATTCATGAAAATTTGAGCACTGTACGTGCAATATATTCTATATATATGTTTTCTGATATCCTGCATTATCATTTAATATTGAAAAAAAGTATTACATGTTATAAGAATAGGCTGCTCTGCAAAGTATGTCAAAGGAACATACTGCAAGCCAAAAGAATCCAGTAGGTATATGCACTTAAATTAATCAAGAAAACAAGCTAGATTAATAAAAAAGAAAAGTGTAGCTTTAGAAAAAATTAATCAATTGACAGAATTTTATGTAGAACAATTAATGTTTTTGTACGAAACAGTAAATAACAAGCTGTACGTCCTTGACCTGACTGAATTGATATCGTAATATATACCTACTGAAAGTACTAGGTCGTTGACGGTGTTGAATTTTTCAAAAACAAAACTCAATAAGAACCTGTCGTAGGAAGCAAGACTAGCGGTACATAATGGCGTTCTAGTGTCAACTCTGATGTATGAAAGTGAAGCCTGAAATTGGCAAAAAAGCAATGAAAGCAAACTGAATGCGGTGGAAATGCGATCACTAAGGCGCTTGTGTTGAAAATCTTTGGTCGATAGAGTTATGAATGAACAAATTAGAAGTGACTGTAATGCTGGCTGTAGTGTGGTAGATACAATAAAGAAAGGGGTGCTGAGATGGTTTGGTCACGTAGAACGTATGAGCGAGGAAAAAAGGTTAAGAAAATATTTGCTCAAGTGCTGAAGGTAACGGGAATAGAGAGCATCCGCGAAAGACCTGGCATGATCAGATTCTACAAGTATTGGAGGATGGCCCTGTTTAAATCCTCAACAACCGTAGAGAATGCATGAATGTAGCCGAAGCAAAAGTAGTGTGCAAACATAGGGGAATATGGCGTTCTATCCTCTCTGCCTACTCCTGCGGAGAAACGGCGTGATGGTTAGTCAGTTAGTTAGTTATTAACGCGTCTAAATCTAGAATTCACGATCTTGGGAACGTGTTTAGTCTCTTTGATATAACACATGGTTCAAATAGTAAACACAAGTGTAAGTTGATTTTAATGAAACAGAGAAGTGTGCACGAAATACGTAGAACTAAGCAAAGAATTTTTTGCTATGAAAAGCGGACCAACTTGCCGGTCTCCTAGAATGAGACTCGAACCCGCGACCACCGGATCATTAGTGCGAATGTCCTAACTACTATACCAGCGAACCGGTCACGTTTGAGATGCTGTTTTGAGTCGTTGGTGTACCTGATTATGGTATTAAGTCGTCCTGTATTTAAATTTTACAGTCAATTAATGTTCGTATCAATAATGTCTTGTACTCACTGTATTGTGTTCATAGATATTCAATGAAATCCAATAAGGTCGTTGATAAATAAATATCCCAAATTTTTGTCTCGCCTCAGATATGTTCAGCAATTCTCCGACAGTCGAAAGATAATACATAATTTAATACTGGTTCAACCCATTAAGATCAGCTCTGGGAGTTGCTTCCCATCGGCAAGGTAACTTCCTGTTATCTCTATCTCCACAGATGAACCTACCAACACTTAAGTCTAAGTTTCCCCCAGTTAATTTGTAGGCCATTAATTTAATTAACCCTTCGCAATAAATACCCAAAGATGAGCAGTAAACTTCACCCCTGCAAGAATTAAATGAGTTATTAGAAAAATAAAAAATTTCCAAGTCACAAGTAATTTCGCAAATAATGGATTCAAGAAATTTTTAGTCATTAAAAAAAAAATCATGAGTACCTGTGTAGGCGCGGTAGAACTTCTACTTCTACAAACAAAAACATTCTTAAAAAAAGTAACCCATAAAAACCAAGTTTTTATTATAATCCCTTTCTTTGTAAAATATAACAATAATTAAGGACGAATTAAAACATATAACATAACACTAAACTTACAGAAATTTAATATATTTCTAAAACGACAGATGTTTTGAGATGTCAAGATTTTGATAGATTCAATTATCATCAATATCGTACCTTATGAATTTCCAGCGTCAAATGATTTAGTCAGAATCAGATTTGAGTAATGTAGAATTCTTCAAAACTAAGCAGAAATCTAAAAGAAATAAATTATTATTTGATTTTCTCCCAAAAAACCCAATTTTGCTGTCATCTGTGAACCAATTGTTTTGTAAATTTTCGAAATTCGTAGTGATGTACCTATTATACCGACGACGTAATTCAAATTTAGAAAATATTCCGCGACATTATCGGGCCTCTATGCTAATAATCTAACTTTTCTAATGATTCCAATTTGAAAAAACAATAAAATTTCTAAAAATCCGAAACTATACTATAATTATTAATTTTCTTAGCGAAAATTTGATAGATCCTCTTGATCGTCGCCACGAGTCTGCTTGTTAAGTTTCAGCTTGATTGGATCACGGGAAAAGAGTCAAAAATCGATCCTGAGTTTTTGTTGACGGCAAGCCGGCAAGCAAGCAGACGTTACGATTTAATACAAAGGGATTAAAAATGATCGAAACATTCGTGAAATTGCATGTAAACAGAATTTGACGGCTGACAAGAATTCAATATGGCGTCGTTAGTTCTGGTATCGCATTTCCGCTACATCCTGCATGCGCAACTTCCGTTACAATAAATATTTTAAATTCAAAAATCGCCAATGGAAATTATTGGCAAAATACTGTCACGAAAAATAGTAAATCCACGACACCTAACAAACTAAACGAAGTCTCTTTACGGTTACGGATGTGACGTCACATCCATCATCTGCGCACACTGCACCCACGGTTTGGCGCTACACCATTTATCGCTCGCACCGATCACACAGCTGACTGCGGGTGTAACGGCCAGACGTTTCATCGCCAGCATCTTCAAATCGTTTCACCAATAATGCTTGCGGAAGATTTGGATAAAATAAGTTACTACGAAGTACAAAATAAGCTCTGCGAGACACAATTTTTGAATCACTGTACAATATTGTCACGGGTCTTGGCTTTGGGAGGCAAATAAAAGCACTGTAAATTTTAAAAACAATTTATTGAGTAAATAATTAATTCACAAAGTCACTGGACATGAATTCAATTTAAACACTAATCTCGAAATCACACTTTTTCCAATTTATCGTTGTCTTTTTCCACTTTTCCACAATTAATCATTCGTCTATGATCGACTTTATTATTGAGGATAAATTATAGAAGTCTCACAGAGACGAAGCTATTTATATATGAGAAAAGTGGATGAATATTTATTATTGCTTGTTAATGTTTTTGAGAAAACTCCGTCCAACTAGCGCGCGTTAAGCAGGTAAGTACTTTAGTTAATTTTTTGTCGCTCGATTTAAGCCACACCGATCGCTAAGGTTTGTCGCTAATATCGCGCCAGTTCAAACGTCAAAATAAGCATGACCCGCCGCGGCACTAGTTCCGCCTTTTATACGGAACACGTTGATTATTCCATACATTTATAGTGTTTCCGAGAACAATCTAGTTGCTTCCAGATGTTTGTAGACGTTTCCAGAATGTTGTAGGTATTTTTAGAGTGTTCTAGATGGTACAGAAGTGTTATTTTTCGACATATTACGAGGGATTCCGACAGTGTGCAATTCATTCGATACAATATTTTTACGAATTAAAATCAATCAAATGAGTGTTCCTTATTTCTCTTTTCTCTTTTAATGAGTCAAAGACGTTGTCCCTATTTCTCTGTTTTAAGAGAAATGTCAGACCTTCAAATAATGATCTTAACCTCGACAACTGAGATCACCACGGGCTGCTTATTTCGGTTTTTCGCATTTGTATATTCGGAGCAATATTGTCATGGAGTCACTTTTCAAAAAAATTTCAAAACAATTTATTGTAAAGTTCATTACCGTGTTCGATACATTGATATACCGATGAATTTATTTGCAATAAGCAGTATTTGAAGGCGTGCCTATAAAAAAGGTCTATAAGGTACATCAGGTCACAGAGCGGTTTTATTGTTTTTAATGTGGTGTTTAACAATATGCACCATGTATTTTATTTTTCATGATTTCAACTCAATCTTGCAGAAATTCGTTACTCAAAAGTTAGCTAAATTCGAAACTCAAAAGTTAGCTAACGGAGAAAAATGGTCAATTTTTATGTATTAAAGGAAACACATTCTTATTGTTGTAATTTCAGAACAAAGTTCTGTCAATTATTAAACAATTTTTATTAATCAATTAGAAAAAACATACAGAAAAAATTAAATTAACATATAAGTTAACATTAATTAATATATATGTGTTGTATCAAATGTTTCCAAAAAAATTAAAATGAAATATTAATTTCTGGCGTCATCTAGCGGTAGATACGCGAAGGTATTCGTGACTATTGCATTATAAAAAAAGTGGATTGCTTTAAAAATGGAATAAAAATGTTGATTAATTAAAAAAGACTACATATAAGGTCGAAAAATTTTCATTAACTTACCAGACTGTAATGGCAAAATTGGATAACGCGCCATTCCCGGATAGAATTGATTAAAATATTTTTTTCGTTAATTAGATTTTTTCTGTACGTCTTTTCTAATTGATAAAAAATGTTTAATTTTTATCTATATTCATCTAGTGGTAACAAATATGATGGATTCCGACACTTCGACAGTGTCGCAGGGATTGCTTAAGAACATAAATAAACAAAGAAAACCTAAAATGAAATCCATAATTGTCAGCGAGGGAGTGAGGGGGGAGTTGTCATTACCGCTACAACTATGTACAGTTTTGAAATGTAATGTAAAAATAAATAAATAAAATAAAAAATAAACAATAGAAAGTCTGTTCACTTTAGGAATGCTACTTGCATTAGTGTAACAGTGCATTTACAAAAACTTTTAACATTATATTTTTTGCATGTCATGGTTGTAATTCTCTACGTAACAATGTCCGTCACCAACGCAACCAGAATGCTCAAATAATAATGTGATATTATATAATAATGAGGTATAAGGAGCATAATACTCTTTTTAATAATGTCCGTACTGACGTTATCAAGACGCTACTCTAGATAACGCTGTTCTCCCAGTATTAACTGGCGGCTGAAATATATAACAAAAGTACGTCATTTTTGACGGATTATAGCTAGTTTAAAAAAAAATGTTTAAATGATTTAAAAATCTTATAATTAATTTTAATCAATGAATATATTGTCGTTTGTATCGGACTCTGAATACCAATCTAAATTTATATTAAATTGATTTTAGTCTGTGGTCACCGTATCGTGATCTTGCAGTCACCATATCTTCAAAAAAAAAAATTAAACAAAGAAACGACCGCTCCGCGTGACTGCCAGTGTGATACTGAAGTGGAAAATGGAGTAGCTTTAAAAAAGGAATACCACTACACAATTTACGTGTTACAGAGGGTTTCACTCACACTAATGCAAGTGGCTAATATAATATAATATAAATAAATTATTTAATTCGTAACTTCGCTGGATTGTTTTGACGCGAGTACGTACCAGACAATATTTCTTGGATTCGACACATATTACTTTATTTGTAATAGTGCGATGTTTTAAAATATAATTTTAATGCTTCCGACCGATACAGATTTTATCTACAATCTGAAAGCTCGAGACAGTATTGTCGTTAAACACCCTTAACTGCACCCCCGAGATTGTGAGTTATAAAAGTTTTCAAGACTCGAAATTAAAGTATTACTCGGCGTAATAAAACTGTTCCGAGAAGTTTGGCAGCAAATTTAATAGCCGTGGGCTCAATTTGCTATTACGGGCTCTTTTGGTAACTTCATTGAAATGTCTTCATTTTTATTGACGCCTCGTGAAAAGGAAATAAATTGTGGCGAGGTGATCGTTGCCAGAGTTTATCAAATGATACCGATGGACCATTCGGTGATCATTCGTTCGTGCGAAATATTCGTTTTGTTCTGCATTTAGGACCATCCTTCATATTCTGGAATTTTTTTATTTATAAATATATACACAGGGTTTCTCGTGGCTAGGAGACTTTTTCATTCAATTTTGAATTGAGAATATTCTTTACACTTTGCGTGAAATTTCGACAGTTACCGAGATAAGCGACATCAAAATAAACATTTTCATTTTTTTTTTCTCTGTAAAACAAAGGACTATCCTTACAGTAACTTATATGGAATATAAACATTCATTCCCTGACAAAAACTTTTCAGAATTTTGAAAAATATTTTTTTCTCATTTTGTTTGACTTGTACCAAATTGAATAAACTTTTAATATTCCATATTAGTTACTGTAGTGATAATCTAACGTTTTACAAAAGTTATTCAAAAATTTGTAAAAACGTTTACAGAATCTTGTGACAATATATAAATTCAGCGTTTCATCATCACTGCTGATGAAGGCTTTTCTAAGTATGCCCCACTTTTCTCTGCTCTAATTAAAGTGTCAGTCCAGCCAGTCTTAGGGTGGCCTGTTGACCTCCTTCTTCCCCTTGGTTGCCACTGGACGACTTTCGTCATCGCCATTCATCCGTGCTGCGACTGGCCTGCTTAATGTTACTATTTTCTTTGCGTATTCAATCATTTTTACTATTACTATCTATTCTTAATTCTAAATTTTAAAAGTTTTTTCACATATTTCTTAGTAAAGCGCCCAACGTATATCTTTCTGTCTCTTAGTCGGAAAAGGTTGGTAAGGTCTCAGAAGGGTTTACAGCGCCAGATGCGCACACTTATAAATATTGAGAAGCCAGAGAATATTAATTTTCAACCAACAAATCCTATCTCCACCTCCCTTGGGAACAGCCTTAGGCTCTATTGCTAAGGGAGAGCGATGAAGGGCAAGCCTTCTGCGCCCCGGAACAGGAACACATAGCTGTGGAAAGGAAAACTAGAAAAAACCCAATACCAACCCGCCTGGACAGCGTGAGAGTCCAACATCGCCATGATGGTATTCGGTAAAATTTATTATAAATAGTTTTTTAATTAAGGATAAATTATAGAAGTCTCATAGAGACGAAGCTAATTTATATATGAGAGCGGATGGAACTCTCTTATACGATGGCTCAGGCTTACAACCTGTATGAGCTAGCTTAAGTGATCACTCTACACGATGCAACGTTCACCAATTCCATCGTAAAAACATCCACACATTATCAAATTTTGAAAGTTCTATAAATATGTTCAAATCAAGGACCTATAATATATTACTACAGAGACACAGGGAAATCGTGCGGCGTGTGTTGCTAGCGCCTGTGTGATTCCAGCGATAGTAAATCCCGCGATAGTAATGTACAAGCAAGAGGTATTCTAGTCCGAATTTAAGCGATTTAAAAAATGTTATCAGTATGAGACAAGTTATTCAGGAGTGATAAAAAATGCAGCGAAGATTCTACAACGAATTTATTAAGTTAATGTGTGAATTATTCTAGAAACATTTAAAGTGAATTTAAGAACAGTGTTGTAATTAATTTTTAAGTATTTTATTTGCCTTCCACAGACATGATCATATGACAACATTTTTTGAGTTAATGTGCGAATTATTCTAGAAATATTTAGATTGAATTTAAGAACAGTGTTGTAATTAATTTTTAAGTATTTTATTTGCCTTCCACAGACATGATCATATGACAACATTTTTTGAGTTAATGTGTGAATTATTCTAGAAACATTTAGATTGAATTTAGGAAAAGTGTTGTAATTAATTTTTTAGTTTTTTATTTGCCTTCCACAGACATGATCATATGACAACATATATAAAAATTGTTGCAGAATGTTGATTCATACCTGGTGCGATCCGCGGAATACGAAACATTATTTTCATGCAGTACATTTCAAATGCGTCTGTCTGTCGTTATTGCGGACTGCCAAAGTCTATACTGCATATATAAAGACTGGAATGACAAGAATATGATAAACATAAAATAAATTTATATTTTTAATTTTTATACTCATATTTTAATGCTTATACCTGATACTTTCACTGCTTATACCCTTTATTGCCTATACATGTACCTACTTTATATTCATATATTTTATATTTTAATGCTTGCTTCTGATATTGTTTAATTTATATACTTTTTGAACTTAATGTAATATTTTTTATGTAAAAGCCTGTAATCGGCGTATATAAGTAAATAAATAAACACTATTTTGATAAGTTTTAAATAAATTGATTTCTTTAATTTTAATTACTGCGCAACATTAATACAACTTTTGTATGATATGTAATCATGATATCATCTTGACCGAAACTCTTTAGGTTTCACGGTCTTCGGTAAGGTAGATTGCTCTATAGGTTTTATTTTGATATTGTTTCTCCTTTCACTTCATAAGTTAACTGCACAGAGGTTTGCCGGTGGTCTTTCTGGTACATTTCCTATAAAAATGAACTCTCCGGACGTACATTCCATCTCCTTGCAATGTGGCTAAAAAATTATAAAATTCTTTAGCGGTGCATGGTGGAAAATATTTTTTTAGATATTTTTTCTTAGGTTCTGTGCAAGGGATTATAAACATTTTTTACCAACGCATCGTTATATTGTAAAATGTAAATTGAAACCATAAACTTTTATCTACAATTTTTAAAGGTTATCGTACCATATTATACCTGTCTTGCTAAAAAAATTGTGTTGAAATACATAAAGTTTAAAATAAATGTAAAAAATCGTAACAAGCAAGGACAATAAATAGAAAATAAAAAAAGAGTAGGGAATAGTAAAAGTAAAGGTGAATAGTAAAAAAATACAGAAAATAGTAATGATTAATTAACATAGTATTTGGCGTTAACTGTAGTAATTATTCATGATAATCATTTAAACTGTTGGATAATATAAAGTACGTAATCTCATTTGAGTTTAATTATATTTTATATTTTACCAATCGAGTTTTGAGAGTATTTCTCATCGGCAGGTAAATTAATGAAGTATTAAACGACATTCAAATATAGTTTTTTTTCACGGATTAGGTGAAAGTACAAAAAAATAATTAATTAGGTAAACGGACAAAAAGAGGCGCAATAATAATTAATGTAAAGGTGGTTGTAACGGGAATATTGAGAGAAGAAAAGAGGATTTGGTGAAAGTAATATTGTTAAGTAAATTAATACTATTAATTAATTAATGCATATTAGAATGCTGTCAGTTAATTAATACTTCACCTGCCGGTGGAAGATTCTGATATTCTTGAAATTCTAGTAGTAAAATGTGAAATATAATTAAACTTAAGTAGAGATGTCAAATTTAATATTTTTCATCTATTTCAATGATCAACAGAATACAGTGCTTACATTTTTCCAGTTCTTGTGAGAGATTATACCTGTTCCCATTCAGAATCCATTGTCCTAACCACTCTCTCACTTAAATTCATTCCTCTTTGATCCTATCTTCTGTAAGTATCCATCTAAATAAACATGCATTTCTAGCCAGTTGCCAGCTCCTTTAAATTAAAATTTATAACTGAGATGGATAAACATGAAAAGATTAGCATATTAAATAAAAAAAAACCTTATTAAATTCCTGTGATTTCTGGGAAAGCTTCATAATGGTAGATATTCATTGTAATTAACATTTTAAAAGAGCACTAAGACCTTAATTGGACTACGTTAATTATTTGTCTCCTCACTCTTCAGATAGGTACAGAGCCTTAAATAATTAGAGCCGAGAGCCTTTCCGAGTCTAGAGGGATAAAAGTTGAGAAGATATTCTTGCAGCAGTCATAAAATTTTTAAGACGGGATGAAATTCAGGGAAGACAGGAAAAGCAGACACTTTCTGTTTTTGCCGGGATATGACACGTAGAAGAGATTTGTACGAGAATTAATCTGAGGAATGCCACAGGGAGCTACACGCCGCCATCCCTGGGAGCGTTCGTGCCCCATGTACATATGGCGGTGCGAGCATATTATATAAAAGATTTTGTTGAGAACATCTGGTACAAATGTTTTCATTTCACTTTAGCAGTTTGTAATTAACGGAGTATAATATGCGTAGGGGACATATTAATCAGGACTCCTTTTTTATTCACCGTCTGATAAGGGTATATTTTAAATTAGTAATTTTCGGTGACAACATTATTTTTTTTTTAATTTTCTGATATTGCTGCCTTTGCTCGTATAACCCACATTTGATAAGTGGGTACCTACTTCGGTTGAATGAGCCAAGTTTATTTATTTAAAATAACGGACGTCCAAAGTGAAACATTTTTTCAGGTCCAATCAAATAACAGTCAACGAGTGCTCCCAGGTCATTACTAAAAATGTGATGTATATTTCACATGAATTTCACTTATATATGATTATTATTATTTAATTCAACTAGTTTATTTAGAACCCCATAAAATTATCTCACAAATTTTATTTATCGTCTTGTCTTGTAAGCTGCCGATAATCCTTTTATTTTGGCCCGATAATCGGCGTCGTAATAAATGTCCCGACGATCGGATGATTCGCAAACCACAGCGTTCTGAAGTTGACAGAATGTGCCATTTTTCTTTTCTTACTTTCGGTTAAGTAACGATCTCACTTACATATATACTTTCTGACATACAAGCGTTTAGATTCTGGTCTATTTTCGTGACTCCGGTTTTGAACATGCATATATACAAGGTGTTTCGTAGCTAGTAGCAAAAACTTCGCACGAGTTTTCTACAATAATTTTTGAATAGAACAAATTCTTTGTACTTTGGGTGAAATGTCGACAGTAAAGGAGATAAGCGACATTTAAGTTTGCATTTTTTTATTCAATGTTTCTAACTTATATTCTGTAAAATATTTCAGTTACTATACTATTATATAAATGTATCTACTACAGTAATTTATTTGGAATATTGAACATTTATTCGCTTTATTACAAGTCAAATAATATGACAAAACATTACAAAAACATATTTTTAAATTACAGAAAAGTTTTAATAATTTTACTTCATCTTTACCAAAAAAATATTTTTTCAATATTTCATATATGTTACTGTAATGAAGTAGTGGTCCAACGTTTTACCGAAAAGAATTCAAAACTATTGGAAAAAAAATGCAAATTTTATGTCGTTTACCTCCGCAGCTGTCGAAATTTCACCCAAAGTGAAAAAAATATTTCCTATTCAAAATTGAATGAAAAAGACTACCCCGAAGTTTTGGCTACCAGCTACAAGACACCCCGTGTATCCCTCG
This sequence comes from Agrypnia vestita, assembly GCA_016648135.1. NCBI lineage: Eukaryota > Metazoa > Arthropoda > Insecta > Trichoptera > Phryganeidae > Agrypnia > Agrypnia vestita. Next base: position 43,523 of record JADDOH010012962.1, read on the forward strand.
TATAACGAACCGACTTTAAAAACGTATTCACGTCAAAAAAAAAGCAAAACACGTAGAGAATAGAAGTATGCTTGTAAGAAGATGTTCCACGGCGTGAATTCCCATGAACGTAAAGAAAGCAGCATAAAATAATGTATTCATAGACGAATAAGATGGATCATATTGGATTATGTCGCTGGCGCAAAATACGTCATCTCGAGTAAGTACAAACAATGGTCGGAGCAGCCTAGTCGAGGAGCGGAAGCCGAAACAGAATGAAATATGGCGAAAATCTCCTCAGATTATTTCCACTCGACAAATTGAAAACACTTCCGCGAGACTTTGTATGACTGAAATGTTCGTTTACATTTTTTCTTCTCGTGATAATCCGTTCCTCCTAGCTACGAAAGAATTTATTTTATTTTTTATTTATTTAATTTATGGTACAAATACAGTTCTTATATGTTATTCACAGTGTTACAGTTCTTATATGTTATATTATATACAGTTCTTATTCTAAATGTGGAGACCTGTAATTGGCCATCTATCAATGTTTTCAATGTTTTCTATGCTTTTCTTTTTGTGCTGTTGGTCTTCCATAAACATTAAATAAATAAATAA